>VDFB02385880.1:0-47099 GCA_007258455.2 Sequoia sempervirens | reverse complement strand
TATCGTAAACTTCCTTTCCGCAGATGATACAAATGATTGTTCCACCAGTGATTTTCGACATAGAGTTTTTGATCAGGAGAGTGTCAAGTCTCCTAGCTGCAAAAGTAAAAGCAAAAAAGAAAGATCTAATGGTGAAAACCAGAATCTGGCAGTATTAGATCAAATAAAAGATAAAATAAAGAGCGTATCTGATGGTGAAAACCTCTTAGAGGCACCAAACGATGGGAATTTTGACACTCTCCCGGAGCACTACCATGAGCGATCGCCTATTCTGATTGAGTCTACAAATGCTGTCGATCTCGAGACTTCTGACAAACCAAGAATTTTGCAGTTAGCCGCATCTATGACAGAGAAAGAAATACCAAAGTTTATGGAATTCCTGAAAGCAAACCAAGTCAATTTCGCATGGTCTTATGCTGACATGCCTGGTCTGGATCCTAATCTTATCATGCATCATTTGTCTATCAAACCAGGGGTCAAGCCGGTAAAGCAAAAACTCAGAAAAATGCACCCTCATGTTGCATTATTAGTTAAAGAGGAACTGAGAAAACTTCTTGATGTGGGCTTCATCAGACCAATCGACTATGCAGAATGGATCTCCAATATTGTACCTGTATCCAAACCGGATAAAACTGTTAGAATATGTACAGATTTCAGAGATCTTAATAAAGCATGTCCTAAGGATGATTTCCCACTGCCAAATATCGACACCATAGTTGATCTAACAGCTGGCCACGCCATGTATTCATTAATGGACGGTTTTTCTGGATATAACCAAATCAAGATTGCACCTGAAGATCAAGAGAAAACAGCCTTCACATGTCCATGGGGAACTTATTGTTGGAATGTCATGCCTTTTGGTCTGAAAAATGCTGGAGCTACCTACCAAAGAGCCATGACTACCATCTTTCACGACATGATGCATTTCTTCATGGAAGATTGTGTGGATGACATATTGGCAAAATCATACACCAGAGAAGGACATCTTGAAGTATTGTCCAAAATATTTGCAAGATTACAAAAATTCAAAGTTCGCCTCAACCCTAAGAAATGTGTTTTTGGGGTCAAGTCTGGAAAACTCTTGGGGTACATTATTTCAGAAAAAGGAATTGAAGTAGATCCAGCAAAAGTTCAAGCAATTATGGAAATGCCCCCACCAAAGAACATCAGTCAGCTAAGATCACTACAAGGATGACTTCAATCTATACGGAGGTTCATCGCACAATTGGCTGACAAGAGTTTACCATTCACACATCTACTGCATAAAAATGTTCCTTTTAAGTGGGATGACAAATGTGAATTGGCTTTTCAGAAAATTAAAGAATATCTAATGACTCCACCGGTTCTCATATCACCAGATCCAGACAAATCACTCATCTTATACATTGCTGCAACAGAAACATCTCTGGGGGCACTACTAGCACAAGAAGACACTACCGGGAAGGAACGTGCAATCTACTACATCAGTAGAACATTAACAATTCATGAGCTCAACTACACTTCTATTGAGAAGGCTTGTCTGGCAGTAGTCTTTGCTTCACAAAAGTTTCGGCATTACATGCTGACCCATACGGTCAATTTGGTTTCGAAGATTGATCCACTCAAGTATTTGTTGAGCAAGGCCTCATTGACAGGAAGGTTAGCGAAATGGGTAATGATTCTAAGTGAGTTTTACATACACTATGTTGACCGCAAGGCCATCAAAGGACAAATTATAGCTGATCAATTAGCAGAAGCACCACTACAAACAGATCATCCCTTGCACATTGAATTTCCAGATGCAGATGTCTTCACTGCAGAATCCAAACAACCATGGTCATTATACTTTGATGGTTCTTTCACTCAACATGGATCGGGAGCAGGCATACTTTTTGTCACCCCTCAAGGACATACCATTCCTCGTTCATATCGGCTAATGTTCCCATGCACCAACAACATAGCTGAATATGAGGCATTAATCACTGGACTCAAGATAGCACTGGAATGGAGAATAACAGAGTTACAGGTATATGGTGACTCACAATTGGTCATTTGTCAGATCAATAATGACTACCAAACCAAAGATGAAAAACTGCTACCTTATAAAAAGATGGTGGATGACTTCAAGAAATACTTTGTGGACATCAAATTTACACCAATTCCAAGGCTTGATAATAAAGCAGCTGACGCTATGGCTACGATCGCATCATTGTTACAACTCCCAGAAACTCAACATCGTTATGAATTTCTGGTGGAACAATCATTTACACCTGCTTATGATACACCCGAAAGCCAAATCGTTTGTCATTTGGTAGGATCCGATTCACTTTGGTAATGAAAAATTATGCCTACTCCTAACACGGTATTACATCTTGCAATTTCACCCCACATCTATCCTCAGAATCCAAAATGCAACTTCTTATCCAACTGGTCAGCTATACCCTCATCGCTGATACCCTTTATCGCCGTGGTCTTGATGGTACTTTACTCCGATGTCTTGAACGCGAAGAATATGATAAAGCTTTACAAGAAGTTCATGGTGGCATCTATGGTACTCATTCGAGTGGACTGACCTTATCTAAGAAACTGATTAGAATGGGTTACTATTGGCCTACAATGGAGAGGGAATCATTACTATTGGCCTACAATGGAGAGGGAATCATTCACTTTTGTGAAAACATGTTCAAAATGTCAGATTCATGGGAATCTCATTCATGCTCCTGCACAAGAACTTCAACCATTTACACCAACCTGGCCATTTTCTCAATGGGGGTTAGATCTAGTGGGAAAGATTCATCCTTCTTCATCAAATGGGCATAAATTTATCATCACAGCAATAGAGTATTTCACCAAGTGGATTGAGGCAGTCCCTCTTACCAAAGTTACCGGCAAACAAATATCCTCATTCATACTTAACTATATTATTTGTCGGTATGGCATTCCCAACTCCATTATTACAGATAATGGACGTCCATTCAAAAATCAGGATGTTGATGAACTTTGTGAGAGATTCCACATACAGCACAGATATTCAACACCATACTATCCACAAGGGAATGGCCAAGCAGAAGCCTCAAATAAAACCATATTGAAAATATTGAAAAAGACTGTGAATACATCAGGGAAAGATTGGCACGTTCAACTCAATCCTGCTTTATGGGCCTACAGAACCAGTGTCCGCACACCAACAGGGGCAACACCATTCGCCCTTGTTTATGGAGCAGAAGCTATATTGCCCTTAGAAGTTGAGATTCCCTCACTCAGAGTATCCTTGAAAGGCCTCACAACAGATGATGAATACAGAGTTTCCCGCCTTCAAGAACTGGAACTTCTAGACGAAAAGAGGCAAAGAGCTGCTGATCATTTGAAAGCCTATCAACAAATGATGTCTCGTAGCTACAACCATAAAGTAAAGCCACGTACCTTTCAAGTGGGTGATCTTGTTCTGAAAGAGAATCCACGCAATCAACAAGACAGAGAGAAGAAAGGAAAGTTTGAACCAAATTGGCTAGGTCCTTATGTGGTTATCGCTAGCCACGGCTCGAGCTCATAAGCATATCGACGCCTTAAGGGGACTCCTCGCTTTGACGAGCTCTTATCAACAAGATGCATCTAAAAGTATTATGTCTTACATGTTATTATTATCAAAAAGTCCCTGGGAAATTCAAAAAATCAAAAAGTCCTCAAAAAAATCTTAAAAAAAAAAAAATCAAAAGTCCTCAAAAAAAATCCAAAAAATCGTAAAAAAGTCCCAAAAATCCAAAAAAAATTTAAAAAGTCCTCAAAAAAATCCAAAAATCAAAAAGTCCCTAAAAATCCAAAAAATCGAAAAGTCCTAAAAAAAAAAAATTAAAAAATTAAAAAAATAAATAAATCAAAATGTCATAGGGTGAAAACCTGGCAAACAGGCAGTCTATTGACAAGAAAAATGCAATAAAAACAAATAGTGAAAATCTGGCAAACAGACGCTATTTGGAAGCTCTCCATCTATTAGTTCATGTTCTGCACTTAACTTTTCAGTCTTCATTTCATGCATCTTTTCCATCATCTTAGGGTCACACCAGCACCATGCTATCATCATTTGCCTTGAGCGATAATGTCTTATCATGGCTTGATTATTATTCACTTCAACAAGTTGTGACGATACCTAGGGCAAACGTGGGGCATATTGGGGGCAATCACCTTTCAAACAGTAAGACAATGACATCAAAGCCAATCACCCAAAACAAAACAACCAAATTAAACCAAACATCCAACCATTGATCCATATCGCAGTAGCTTTCAGTTGCGTACCTTATCATGACTCATATCTGGATGATCTCTAATATGAATAATGTTTGGAATCACAGTATTTCATTTTTTAATAATGGTTGTTTAATTTTCGATATCATTTCTCTGGAGCACACTCGATGATGTACTGAACTAGAGTGGCGAGGAAAGAGGATGATTTTTTCTTTGTCTGTTGTCTGGAGGTTAATCATTTATCGGTTGCAAATATGTCACGAGACGTGATGATTTATCATTGATGACAGCCTAAATTTCATATCCTAATCATTCAACATTTTGAAATATGTCACGTAGACGGATGATTTATCATTGATTTTGACAAGTCAGTCACTCTACACATTCTTTCTAAATGGCACTGTATATCCTAATCATCATCATCTCTTTAATCCAATCAACATCATTTTACACCATGCCAACATTAGAAGACCTAGTATCTAAATTCCAAGACCTCCTCCAATCACTTTATCAAGCACCACAACCCTTAGATGAACAAGATATACATGGGCTCCAAGGTGTCATCCAACAATTTCAACTTCAAACAAACCAATCACCTCACCTCCAACACCTCCTAGCTCAAGCCAATCATTTCATTGATACTTGTCAAATTCAACAACCACAACATCATCCCCTATCCATTCATTATCAACCAATTCCACCTCAACCTAATGTGTCATCCCCTTCCACCTCATACCAATCTAATCCATCCACTTCTTTTCATGTCAATGCCACATCAACACATCCACCCTTATCACTACAAGAACATAGGAGCCCAAGTCCACCTTGGCAGCAAAATCAAGAGCCTTTCAATTCTCATGTTCCATTTGACAAGGGGAACACTAATCTAGTTCATGCACCCTTTGAGTATATCATACCACTATCCAATCAAAAGCCTATCCTAAAGCCACCATGTCCTAGTCCTAATCCAATGGTCCCTACAATTTCCAACCCATTAACCCCTTCATTACCCTTACCATCCTCTAATCCACTTGCCAATACATCAACTCCATGGTACAAATTTTTCAAAAGTAAACCCATGGAATTGCCTAAATCCACCCCTACACCTCGAAAGGATGTGATCCAAGGACTACAAACAAGGAATCAATTTTCGCCATGTCATTCAACACATATACTTGAACATACAAAAGAGTCCACAAACGCCATGCCAAGTCCTTCAAGTCAACCATGTCATCCACAATCCCTTGAGCCAATTATAGAGTCTCCCCTCGGAAGTCCAAGTCACCCTCTATCATGCTCCTATGTTCTTGACCATCAAGAACATGACAAGTCTCCCCATGAGTCATCCCCTTCCACCTCCATTCAAATAATTCATGACGTATGTCAAGAGCATAATCCTACACATGCGGAAACATTACTCCCTCATCCACATAAAGATCAACACCCTCCCCATGATCCCATTCATAACATACCTAATATTGTTCATGATCAATCTTCCATCTTTGATCAAGACCCCTTTTATGATCAAGAAGACCATGATGATTCTCTTAGCCAACTTTATGCATTCCATGGTCAAGAGCTTTCCACCTCACCCATCCATGATGCACAAACATCCACTTCCCTTGATGAGACATATGCCTCCCAAGCACACATAGAAGATCAAACAAATATCTTGGATCTAAGTGAACACAATGCTAATCAAGATCCTAATGATCCTCCATCACCCACTATCGACCCCATTGCAAGTCCTCCATCATATCCTATTGGTTTTTCTACCATCATTCATGAATGTTCCTCCTTTGAACAACAACCATTATCTTCCCTTGCTCCATCCAATAAAGAACTCATGTCTAGTGTTTCACTTACACCTAATCCCATTGTCCATTGCATACTCCAAAACATGAACCACCAAGGTAAAGGTCTAGACCTTCATGAACAAGATATTTTGGAGCCTATACATGTCAAAGTCCCTCCATGCTCTTATGACCTTGGACATACACCCCAAGGACAACAACCTAAATATGTTGGTATTTCCTCCATGCATTCTAAGTCCTCCTTTCATCATAAAGCCTATCATATCCCTAAAACATATGTTGCCATTCCACCTCCATCATCCTACAAATGTCAAAAGCATGTGACCATACACCTTCCACCATCAAATTTACCACCATTACTACCAACACCTAATATCCCTACCATTCAATCCTCTTATCCCTCCATCCATAAATACCCTAAAATTCCTAATCATGACCAACAAATGCACACATTGTATAAACATCAAGCTTCCACCAATTCCACCATACCCATGGGATTCAAAAGCAATAATTTCAATGCCTCTACCCATAAAATAAAAAATTCTAAGGGTTCTCATGCCTTAGGACATCAATACAAAAATTCAAAGCAAAATACATCTAAAAAGCTATATAAGCCCATACCTCCAAAAGTAAAGGCCAAAACTAAATTGGTTTGGGTACCTAAGAAAAATGAAAGCAATTCAAACGAGGCATCTACATCACAAAAATCCCAACCATCCACTTCCATCCTACATTCTCATTCCATTCAAAAGTCTCAAATTCCTAAAACCCACAAGCAAACTAAAAATCATAAAAATACTAAGTCTATGTGGGTACCAAAAGCACTACACCCTCCACCTCCTAAGCAAACATCTTCATTGCTTCCTACACCCCATCCACATCAAAAGATTCAAAGTTTATCACAATGTTTGCAACCATTGGTCATGGTTCCCTTCCACTTCACAACAATCCCACATACCTCCATCTCCCCACCCTTCACTCATTATCCTACATATCTCCCCCATCATCTTCCTATGGTCCATGCTTTTGGCTAAGCCTCCCCATTCATCTTTTTCATAAGTCCCATATAATACCTATCATCTTCCCTACATAATCTGCATCATAATTCATTATTGTCCTCCATCATCCACATCATAATCCATCATCTACCTAATCCATCCCTTTCATGTCATCTCTTACCAACATCTATGAGCATAATGACACTTGACATGGTCCATGCAATGACATCCATCCCTAGCAGGACTATCAACTTTCATGCAATGAGACACTTGAGTCCCTCCTATCCATATTCCACTTCTATCCAAAAAATTCAAAAAGTCAAAAAGTCAAAAAAATAAAAATAAAAAAAGAAGAAGAAAAAAAGTAAAGAGAAATCCCTTCGTCCAACGGTGAAAACCTGGTAAACAGGCGCCCTGGATAAGTACCATGATGAAAACCTAGCAAATAGGCGTCATGTGTAGGTTGATCTTCTATGTCACTTACACTTGGGGGCACAATGTCTTATCTATCCAACCTATCCTTTTTATATCATATCATTTCCATCCTACCTACCATCTTTAGCCATCATACATACCTATCATATCGAGTCCATTCATCCACCCTTCTTCTTTTGATCTTGATGAAGATATAGGGGCAAAATGTTGAAACATGTCTTGGGTATCTCTTGACATACCTCATCCTTCCAAACAATCATATCATTATCCTATTGTCATAAGTTTTGTCATGAACAATCCTAAGTATTGTACCTAGAATGGGGCATGTTATTCCTACGCAACATAGTCTTTGAAAATCACATCCTTGCTCTCTTATGATGCATACATCCATTCCATTCACTATGACCTATCCATTCCATCCATCCATCTATCATGAGCCTTTTATCCCTTATCCCATCACCCACCCTTTCATCCATCAATCCCATTTATCTCCTTGCACCTAGACTTGGTTTTCCCCTTGTCATTGGTATCTAGCACAAAGGCTACTCAAATTTTCATCCTTTGACACCTCCAAACATTTCAAAAATCCAAAAAAAAAATCAAAACATTTCAAAATCCAAAAAAATAAAACATTTAAAAAGTCCAAAAAAATCAAAACATGTCAAAAATCCCAAAAATCAAAAGTTTCAAAATCCAAAAAATCAAAACATTTCAAAAAGTCCAAAAAATCAAAACATTTCAAAAATACAAAAAAATTAGATATCCAACAAAATCCAAGCATTAAAATCAAACCACATCACTTCTTCTCATCAATCTAATCATTATCATCAAAATCATTCCAATCCAATCATTCAACCATTCAACCAAATCAATCATCTTCATCAAAACCATTTCATCCAATCAACTCAATTAAATCAATCCAAGCAATAATCAAAATGCAAGTCAATCCTTAATCCATACCAATCAAGTCAATCAATTTTGTCAAATTATCCAATCACATCCTTTGGTCTTGATCCTAATCTTGTTGTAAACCAAATCAAAGTCAATCAATCAATTATCATCATCCTTGTGTTGCTCTAGGGACATGCCGCTCCCCACAATGACAACACTATCAACATCATCAATCAATCAATCAATCAATGGTTTACAGCTTGACAGGGGCAATTCCTTGTTTGTTTTTGTATCATTTGTGCATGCTTGCTTGCTTGCTTGTGTGTGTTATCATTTTATCTTGCATTTGTATCAAATGTGTATCATTCCAACTAATATTCATATCTTGTGTAGGTTGGAGTAGCTTTTTGCACTATCCTTTGCATCTAAGGTCATATCACTCTTTTTGTGTGTATTAGACTTTTTAATGTTTCTAAAAGCCTGTTTCCTCGGCGTCTGGAAACAAAAGACACCATCCCAAGTCCAAAAACAACGTGCTCTATAGTGCTAAATCAAAATATCATGGTTGCTCACTCATTGTTACAATGCATCATTCTCTCCTCCTTCATCCACTTTCTATCTTACATCATTCATCTTGTCTATCCTTATAATTTCATTTCGAGAGCATACTCGTGTTTGTTCAACCCACCTATCCTATCGAGGGGGCATCATCATTCCATCATCCTATATTTCTATCATTATCCATTTTCCTCTATCCATACCTTAACTTCTTTGAAATGATGTTATTTGACAAAAAATCACCATCTCAACATCATCTCAAAGAGGGGCAAAATGCATATGTCTAAAAATGGTCAATGTTAATTTGCTTATTAATTAAATACAATTATTTAATTAATCTCCTAAAGTCATCTACATATAAATAAATTTAATTATTTATTTATATTGTTCATTCTTATGAGTCTTCTACATTAATTAAATAAAGAACTTTATTTAATTAATTACCATCTCCATATTCCTCATAATTAAATTAAATAAATTCTATAATTTATTTATATTTGATTATCATGTTATTCAAAATTTGAAAATTTGAATTCAAAAATGGAATATTCCTCCTCTTCATCTCATAGTTAAATTAAATATTTTAAATATTTAATTTAATTCCTTCTAAATCCATCTCTCTCACATAATTAAATACTGCTTATTTAATTATGTGACTTTCTAATCTCATCTTCACATATAATTAAGTAAGTTTATTTATTTAATTATGAAATCTCATTTTAACTCATTCTTCAAAACGACAACTTTCCTTTAGTTCTAAATGGGAAAAAATGAAAAAGATGAAACCTTCTACTTCTCTCACTCAACTTTCGAAAATCCTATACCGTTCATCTTACCAGACTGAATCTCAACCATTGATCTTTGCCAACTAAGCTTTTGCATTCGAAAATCTATAAATCTAACCTTTCACAAGCCATTTGGATCGAATCTTCAAACATCCTTATGCTGTCAAAATAATTCTTCCATCGAATCTTCATCTAACATCCTCATTCTGTCAAAATCTATCTTCAATCTTCCCTCAATCGCCATCTATCATTTTCATTACATCGTTATGCTGGTGAAGTGAACAACCAACATTCCTCCATTATCAACCTTCAAGATCTTGCATTCTTAGTGTATTATGCATTTACTTTTAAATCTCGTTCTTTAGTAGTCATTTTGTGGAGCTTAGCATACAAATCGAGCTTTAGCAAAATATCGAGATAGGAGGGACAATGGACGCTCTTCAAAGGAGTCACGATTAAGAGTTTGTTTTACTTTGTTTTTAATCAGCTTTCCTCCTTTGATTTTAAAGCCCATTGGTGTGCCTTGAATAGTATTTATCTCTATTTTAATACTTCATTATTTTCAATCACACACATTTCAATCAAGTTAACTCTTATCATTGTCAAATATTGATTACACTGGGATCACTCAAGAAGAATAATCAATAATGGCATGCATAGGTTTGGTGCTTAAAAGAAGCAAATAATCTACATTCTAGGGATTCTTTGTTGTCTTTGATCTTGTTTTCTATCAAGGGGTTGATCAAGGTGAGGAGCCCTCACAACTCCCTCTTAAGATAACTAAGGGAAGGTATTCAACATTATCACTAGTTTATATATTCTATAGAGAGATTAGATAACCATCTAACTAGCTTAAAGGATAGAAGCTAGAATACAACATGTCGTGTTCACTAAATTTGTACCTAATTAGTCAAGTTGACCAAGAAAAAAGATGAATATTATGATTATGATCCATAGAATTAATTCCCACAACCATTTTGTAATCCTAAGACACACAAATTTCATCATCATTGTAGATTTTTAAGCATTCTTTACTCCTAAAGCTAAGCAACTTATCCTTCTCATTTTCCCCTCTAAAAATAGTAAATATAATATCTTAATGTATTTGATTCCATCTCTTAATTTCTATTTCATCTAAGCCAATGTGTTTTGAATTCCACATGATTAGCCTAGACTAAGCCTAGGGATCATATCACTTTCTATTTCAAGGATATTTAAATATTTATATGATGTATGAAATTTTAAAATAGAAAACATGTAAAAGATATAATTTTAAAATGATCATCAAATTAATGTTAATATGATTTATAAACAAGCTTAGTTATTACAATCCACATCTTGCTATCATTTTAGTTACATCTCTTGACATAATAAAAAATATCAATAATGAAAAAATCAATCTACTCGTAAAACTCTATATTATTAATCCAAGAAAACATAAAATTCTACTATTATAATCTTATTTATTTCCCTTGAAATTTATAAATTAGAAAAAATATAAAGATTAGAATTTCAAACACAATAAAACTGCCTATTATAGGTTTATCAAGTTGATTAACTTTGCATCAGGCCCTTATAAAAAAAAACATAAAAACACTCACATTCACATGAAATCACCTACTATACGGCTCATTAATGGCATTAGAGTGACCATTCAGCCTTAAAACTAAGTAATGAATAATATGGCATACCAGTATTCAAACACAAATCCATATATCCATTTCCTATTAACACAATTGCCATGTTAAAGCTTACCATAATGTACAGATACATTCAATTTATCTTTTTCATTTAACAAACTTACATAACATCATATGCATACCAGACAACGTACTTGTTTCTATCAATAAAGTTTGTTGTGACATCTTGGTAGAATAGTCTCTTAAGGAGCTTGGTGTCCGGTAGATGGAAGCATGTGTAACAAGTTTAAGGTATTTCGATTCTTTCTATGACAATGACTTTGAGTTTGACTGCTCTTCGGTTTGAATCCTATCATTCATTAACAGTTCTAACTCATCAGGAATAGTATCACAGAATGCTAGAATCATACAGATTGCATTCTAAGACTGCTGCCCTATAAAAAGAGCTTCTACTGGAGCTTTTCCTCGAACATCCTTGCTCACATAACTGGGTCCATACTCTTCATATAAAGTAGATTGATACAATCTAGGATGAGTTTCGTCAATCAATTCAGGAGCTGGACCAATCAGCACATCAGCTTGTGGAAGTAAAAACATGACAACTGACATCCTGAACTGATTTGTATTTACCACTGCTCTGTGCTCTGCACTCTTGTATTTTCCATTGCTTATTATCTGCCATTACAGAACCCAAAATTCATCTTTACAAATCTCAACCAGTTAAGAGCTGGATATCTTGCATGTAAACTGCAAAACAAAAATGTTCAAGATCTATTCCTACAAGTAATAAGCAAACCTGACCATCTGATGCATTGGTAGGATATTTTAAAATCAAAGCAGATTTCATTATTAATGCAAGTCTATCCATACAAGTACCAAGCAAACCAGCATAGTTGCTGAGTTGGAATATACAAGCCATAAATCATACTCATTAATATCCAATTGCAAAAAAAAGCAAGATTATTAGGACAAGAGAAAAATGAATAAATGTACTTACCTCCAAGAAATCACCAACGTTGACAATAAGTGATCCAGGAACAGGGGATACAGTAAACCAATCTCTGCCTTTCCGAACTTGGAGACCTTCAATCTGGTCATCGAGCAGGACAGTGAGCACAGTTCCATCCGAATGGGGTCGAAGTCCATTCACCAAATCTGGCTGAGGGCAAGGAGGGTAGTAATTGACTCTGAGCTGAAGCAGGGTTTTCTTGATAAGGGTTTGGACATAATCAGAGTTCAACCCCAAGCCCTCAGAAAGCATGCCCAGCAACTTATCTGTAAGCTTGAGTACCTCTTCTCCATAGTTTTCATAGGTTTCCCTTCATTATCCACTCACCAAGCAATCAGCATCAATCCATGCTTCAAATTACAAATTGGCTATGTATGTTGTAATAAACTTTATTTACCTGTAAGTGAGGGGTGTTTTTGGCCAGTGTTCTACTGCCTTGACGGAGGATGGGGAGATATAATGAACAAGGGCATCAACCCAATCCAAGACTGTGTCATCCGAGATGTCATAGAAGCGGCCATAGCCTTCGAGCAAATAAGTACCAGGCCTTACTGGACACTGTCTTCTTTTTTCTTCCAAATGAAGATCAAAAAATTCTTTTGACACCCCTTTAACCCTCTCCAACAATGAAAGCTCTATCCCGTGATTTATTATCTTCAAAAGCAAATGCCAAACCCCTGAATTCATTGACCCAGATAGAAAATATTCAAAACATCTAATTTGGGTATGTTTTTTTTAATGGTGTGAGGGTACAAACCTGGAAGAAGCCCCAGTCTTGGGCTGCTTGGGCCACTTATGTTACTATTTCGGAGTGGTGAGCTGCTAAATCGATGACAGGAATAGATTGTAGAGCTTCAAGAGCAAGAGATGGCCTTTGATCAGGTGGAAGAATATATGGAGCAGGGACTTCTTTAAATTGGCGGTCATGGAGTGTTTGGACCAGATCTATTGGCCTCTGCAGTCTCTCAAGTTGCATCAGAAGAGCTTCCATCGCTGGGGATAATGATAAGCACGGTGAATTCTACATTAGGAAAGAAGTCTTTTGAGTAATCGAAGAAGTACTAAGAGAAAACAGGAAAGAAGTCTTTTGAGTAATCAAAGACGTACTAAGAGAAAAAAGTAAAAATCGGGGAAAAACTCAAAAAAATATTGTGTTCTGTAGTCAGATTGTGAAATTGTTCGCTTTAGATCTCGATGAAAGCGCTTCAGTGAATCGATGCCCTCCCCTGTGAATAGATGCCCGGAACACGCGCTAGCCTGGAATTTTCCTCTATCTATAGTTGGCTAGCCCCCATCTTTTGGAAGCTATTTATTCTTTTATAAATTTACCCTAATAAAATAAGTGATGCAAACGTGAGTTTCTATTAGAGCGTGGTGCATTTTGATTTAGAGGAGAATGCAGATAAAAAAAGTAGTGACCATTCTTGTCATGCAATTAATATATTCGTGTGAAAGGGTGCAAAAATCTTGTTTCAAGCTCAAGAATCTAATTGCTCTAAATGCTTGGCTAAGAAAAGAAAGTGGATAAAAAAGTAGCGGCGAGGAAAGTTTGAGTCATAAGGAAGTATGCACATCCAGCAATAGCGTGGCACATGATTTTATTTTGCCTTGAATTTAATAACTAAAACAAAATTATTGAAGTTTATTAAACTTTTGTATGTTGGATAAGTTGTGTTGATAGCAAGAATTCCACTGGGTTAAGTATGCACAAATTCTACTGCGAGGTAAGGCAGTTAATTGTCATATTAATGCAACTATTATGCTATAAGCTAGGACGAGTCTTTTGAAAATTTGAACTGAATGTATGCAAAAGTATTCTGGTGTTGATACTGCAAGAAAAAACTACAATCTATGTAAACATGTGAAGCATAGAGTGAAAGAGCATAGTCTGCCAACACATAAGATCCAAGCACCTTCACTATGTTGGATGCCATCGCAACCATTCCCAGCCATATCTTTCCATCCAGGGTGAAACCACAATAGTGGTTTACAATTGAGAAGAGGAAGGAAAATCAACTTTTTTAAAAATTCAATAGGAAGGATGGTTCAGCCGAACCACTTAAAGGTCAACAGAGAAATAGTATTTTAAAGGGGTTCGGTCAAACCCATGTTCGACCGAACCATGTTGAATTAGGGCACATTTATAAATCAAACCCTATCACTATCAAACAAAAAAAAGGTGAACTATCAAACCTGGAGCTCATGCACAGCGAACAACGAACGTGATTGACAGGGAACGGCGAAAACTTGCAACGAGAACACCATTTCAACTTGAAATGTCAACTTCTTCAACTTGAAATATCGACTTGGACGTCCATTAGCAAGTTGGCATTCTTTCACAGTGATTTAAAATTCCATTTGTTTGTAAATTTGTAAACTCCAATGGATTCCATGAGACCAAATTTTTCTGGTGAAATGAAAACAAATTGAATGAAAAGAAAATTCCAAACAAAATTTTCATTTAAAACTTGAAGGCACATTATGAGAACAAAATTTATTGTTTATAATGAATATACCCTATTTCAAGCTCTCATTTTGGCTCACGGCTGTGAATTGCATTTGCTTGAAAGTTTCTAAAACCTTTTAAAAACAATACCCATTATTTAAAATTTGGATTTACAACTACCAATTGCATTTGCTTGAAAGTTTCTAAAGCCTTTTAAACAAACCCAGTTTTCAACCAAATTTGGATCTACAGCTGCCAATTGCATTTGCTTGAAAGTTTCTAAAGCCTTTTAAACAAACTCATTTTGTAAAATTGGGCTTTATAGCTGCCAATTGCATTTTCTTGAAATTTTCTAATATTTTCCCCAATAGCAATGCATATATGCATGATATTATAAAAAAATTGGGACCACTTCAATGCTTCTTTTTCATAAGAACACATACCCCAATTGGGGCCTCAACCTTTGTAAAAACACTACCTTCTATTACTAATTCATTATATCATTTCTTATATACTAGCATTAACCTAACAATGAGATCTTCCTACTAATATTTTTGTTCATCTTTAAACCAAGTTTACTCAAACCTCTAATTAGAATTTAAAACTATTAGAATTATGAAGAAAATAGTCAACATCTATAGCCCGAAGATTTCCCCAAAATGTATAATCAAAATTTAATTTTGTTCCATCTTGAGGATATTTCCAACCTACAAGTATATCCATATTTTAGTTCTCTCTATATCCATTAATAGATTGTGTTGAAGGCATTGCTTAAATTATCAACATGGAGATATTATTTGTGAATATTATTATAGAATTATTTTTCTTGTAAACTTGAATTCAGAATTATACTTGAATGGAACCTTAGAAAAATTAATAGGCTAGATTTATTGCTTCTATATTATTGGTTGCATAACATTATTTTTCTGTGAAGGAGTTTATAATAAGAAAGTTATTCCCTATCATAACATGGAATAACAAGTGAAGTGAAATAGGGCTTGATTCTAGATAAGAAAATAATAGTTCCCGAAGGATCTCATCAAATAATAACAAAACCTTTAATAGAAAATTCAGGAAGAGTAAGATTAGAAGTATAAACAAAAATACATTTTAGGAATTAATAACTACAAATATTAAGATTAAAAAACCATTTTCAATCAATGTATACTTAATGCTCATATAGGTTTAGTACCAAAAATGATTAGAAGATAAATAATCTTCTATTAAATCACATTGAAGTGAAGTTTAGATGGAAGAAATGTAATCTCCATAATGTCAGTATATAATACACCCAATTTGGGCAACTATTTCAATAGGCTTAGTAGAAGAGGGAATATGGATCTTTTGTATAGAATTATGAAGAAACTCGTGACATTAAGGTGAAGTTTAAATAATATCCCAAAGAGAAATATTATATACTAAAGTTCTTTTATACTATTATAATCTTTAGTGTTCTTAAAGGGATACAAGAAGTCAACATGAAATACTGAGATTAGATAAAGGAAGAGGAACAATTTTAGTGTTGGTTTGTTAGTTTCACCAAGTGTTATAGGTATTCATTACTGCATAAAATTTAAAAATAAGAGTTTCAAGTATAATCATCAACAAAATAAAGGTTGAAATAAGATGGGTCAACAAAGGATAATTCCTAGGTTCATTAGGAATACCTGCCTAGATCATGAAAACTAAAGAAGATGATGGGATGAAGTAAAATACCCACACAAAGATTTGGAACATCAAGGATTGATCATTGTGCATCATTATAGAAAGCTCTAGTCCATTATATCTAGTTGTGGAATTTGTATAAGCAACTTTTAAATTTAAAAAAAATGTAAGAGTTGATTTATTTTACTATAATATCCAAGAAATTTATATAAATAAGAGTAATAAAATAATTATTAAATATTATCCTTAAATGAGTAAATATAACCATATTTTCACATGGTGGATTTTATATTATCTATAAGATTTGAGGTAATAGAAAAAATATGTACAGAGATTAAATCAAGTCATTTTCTCCTATTCTTTCGTTATTTCTTTCTTTTTGTACTAGGGTTAAATCTTCAAGTTTTGTTGTGTACTTATAAGAAACATTTGTTCCTTAGTATCATGTTCTTGTACATTGTATGGTAACTTTCATGATAAATATTATGTGCATGTGTCCCTTCCTCCTATCAGATTTTGTTTATAATGGATATGAGGAAGTTTATTTCTAATTTTTTGGTTTCCTCCTTATCAAAATATTGCTTCAATAATTTAGAAATCATATTTACAAGCTTATATCATCTCTCTCATTTTCTTCTCTTATTTGTACCTTCAATAATGATTACATTGATTTGACATGACCACCAATGTTATGTAATGATGCTTTCCCTTTATTACTAGTTGTAGGAAATAAATCTTAGATGAAACCTTTATCAATATTTTTTAAGTCTTTAATGGCACATTTTGTACTAGAGTGCACACTTGTAAATTTAAAATTTAGAACTATTTTAGATTATGTTTTGTGTGCAATCTAGTAATTTGAATGTTTTGATTATTAAAAACTAGATAGATGTTGAATATTTTTTTGTTAATGGTATGAAAATATTATTGATGAGTAGATGAATTATTAGAAATGTTTTAGATAAATATATTCTCTATATCTAGATATATTATTTACCAAGGTCTCATTGCTCCTTTAGGTGTACATACATATATAAAATGGAAAATGAAGATGTTCCACCTACAAAAAATTTGTTTGGAAATACCACTAATGAGATTAAAAAATTGAGAGATTCATTAGCACAGGGTGCGAACCCGGGGATATTTACTGAACCATGCATGTTAATATTGCATAGTCTAGAAAAACTAAAAGATGAACTTGAGAGGACTAGTGCATATTCCCTAGATAGAGTAGCTGCTATTCTTTCCCACATGCTAGAAGAAGTACATGGTGGCGTTCCCCTTAAACAAATACAGGATAGTGTGACCAAAGAAATGATAAAAGCCACTTGTTTTCCATTTTATCAAAATGTGTGTAAGGCTAGGGGATACCAGGTCACTAGATGTGTCGATCATGTTATGGCCTCATTGATCTACCCACGATTTCTCACAACACATGGTCTATACCTAAAAAATGACCAAATTCCATTGTATTTTGTTCAGCAGTTGTATGTTGAGGTCCATTTGGGCCTCAAAGTCAACTACCTGGACATTCCACCATACGCTGGTCAGGGGCATGGAAGGATTGTTGATAGGCCCACCTATCGTCGAGTAGATAGACCACCCCCAGTGTTTAGGGTATTGGTTGGTGAGAGGTCTCCTGCTCTCACCCCAGCTCTAGCCCCGATAGCAGATGAGGTTGTTGTTGCTTCCCAAAAGGAAGCAATTGACATTGTAGGTGACATTGCGGCTGCCACTACTAGGATATCTGATGATCATGTAGGTCAGTATTTGATGTCCAGACATTCTTGATCCATGCCATTTTTAGCACAGTGGACCACCATGGATCCTTTTACAGTCATCGGCATCCCTACTCCTACACAGCTTGATGCACTTACAAGAGATATGGCACGCAAGACTCTGCATTGTTTGGCTGAGGACCTGTTGGAGGAATATTCCAACATTGCATCAGACAATGGGATTAGTATAGAGCATGTTAGAGATAATTTGAGATGTAGAGGTTGTTCAATTCCAGGATCACATCACTCTCAGCCTAGCACTAGTGCATGTCAGGATCCACCTACAAATCATTCGGTAGCTGCACAGACTATGGGTTTTATTGACATGTTGATTGGTTTTGGTTTGTCATCACCGATGCCATCTCACCTGCATAGTCCTCTTCACTCATCATTTATGGCATGACATGTGATAGATCAAAGGGATACAGATGTTGATTTGTCACTTGACCGTATAGTTGATATGGTGGAGGCGTCCATTTCAAAGGACTTAGGTCATCCGATATCAGATGATGTGCATGTGCATGTTTCAATTCCTTCTTAATTACTTTTAAATTTTAGTTTTAACTTAGAGATATTCATGTACTAATATATGTATATATATTGTAGGTGGACATACCTCATGTCACTCCTAGCCTTGTTCCTCCAGATCATGTACATCAATGTGACTCTGTGGATGAATCTGTTGCCAGTGGACATGTGAGTTTTAAATTTTTATATATACACATGTATATGTACATGCATGTGTATGCACATAGATCTAGATAGATATTTAAAAATATACAAGTACATTATTAAAAATAAATTTTCTAAAATTTATTTAATATAAATTATATGTATTTAACACATTTTGTACACATTTTTATTTGCAGGGCTTAGCATATCCATCAGAGCAGGACCATTCTCATTCAGATGGTCGTTCGACTAGGAGTCGTCATTCATATTAGGCCCTGCACTAGATCTATGATCTTTACTACATGTATTTGCTTATATGATGATCTTTAGTATTCAAAATTTGATGATCTTTTCTTATAGACATACATTTGGCTCTTTGCTTATATACATACATTTGGCTATTTGCTTATATGATGATTTTTAGTATTCCACATTTGATGAGCTTTGCTTATATACAAACATTTGGCTATTTGCTTATATACATACATTTGGCTCTTTGCTTGTAACATGTTACATGTTTATACATTGAATCTATTTACATGTATGTATGTGTTTGCTTATGTTTTCATGTTTATATGATATATGTATACATTTGCTTATATTCAATATACATACATTTTCTTATTTGATGATCTCTTAGAACTTACATTTCCTTATATGATATACATTTGATCTCTAGTAGAATTTTAGGAAATGAACATGCCACTTTATAATTAAGTTCATTCATGTTGACCACAATAAATAATTTGCATGCACACCCATTGAATTTTATAGTAAGAAGTCAAAAATTATAAAATAAATGACTCTCAAGCTCAAGTAGACTAATGATATTTTATAAACGAGTTATAAAATATAATTATAAAGAAGAGGTAGGAACATTCCTTTTATAATTATATACCATCCTTCAAACACTTTCCCTCTAAGTTATAAATTTTTTATGTTAAATTATTTCATAAATAATCTCTTAATCTACACCATTATTAAATTATACGAAAATTTTATTCTTTGAAACATTAAGAAAATTCAATTCAAATTATACCTCTATTGTCTTTTTGACAAGTAACAAAATTCTAAAATTACTCTAAGATATATGTTGCATATCTATACATTAAAAAACAACAAACTCCACAATGAAATAACTTGTTTGATTACCACTTGATTCATTTAATGATCTAGGATGTAGTTATTCCATACACTAGAATAATTTTTTCCCCATATATGCATATAGATACAAGATTATTTTTCATTATTCCATATCAAATTGCAAGATTAATTCACATTTATATCAGTTGGAGCTCACGGATTTTGGAGACATCTTTAATTGAAGAAGAAAATGGGACAACAAAGAAAAAGAAAAAATGCAGCTCAACAAAAATTGTCAAAAGAAGAAGAACAAAAGAGGTGTGAACAAAACTTGGAAAATTATCATAGAAAGAAACAAGGTACACATGCTTGTTTCTTCTCTCTCTCTCTCTCTCAAGTGTGTGTTTAGGACTTTTATTAACACCTCAATTTTTTTTCTTATAAATATGCATGCCTTTTATGAAAACCATGTTAGATTTAACTTGGAAACTTTAATACTTAAAAATAGTCATCTTGCTTGCATAGACATTACCTAAATTGCTTATCATCTATTTCCAATTGTTTTTGTTCCATGTAATTCTTAAGTTTAAGAAGATTTTATTTTATTTGTTTCAACTCCACAAGTAAATAACTCATAGTCTTTCACTTTCTTTGCTTGCATGTAAATTCAAACAAGTAGGAAATTCTCAAGCGGAAGTCAAGCCAAATCTAGTTATTGGATCAAACAAATCCGGTGAAGAACACATGGACCTTGAATTTAGGGAGGACACCCAAGTTCAAACAATGCTTGTTGGAGAGGGGTCAGGATCACTTCCTTCTACTGGCATGAATGAGCATATAAAACTAGTTGTTCAAAACTTTTGTCACTTATAGCATCATGTCTTATCACTTTTTTTTCTTGCATACATAAACTTCACTTATATAGAATCATCTCTCACTTTTCTTTACAAAATGTGACATGTAGAAAGGGCTCAACAAGCAGGAAGTTCTCATGTTGAAGTCGAGCCAAATCTAGATATTGTATCAAAAGAATCCATTGAAGAACACATGGACCTTGAAGATAGGGAGGAGGCCCAAGTTCAAACAATGCATGTTGGAGAGTGGTCAGGATCACTTCCTTCTACTACTATGCATAAGCATATAAAACTAGCTGAAAAGGTGATGAAACAAATTTCTTATAGAAATTTAGATCATTTACTTGAAATGGATATGGAGAAGCTGAAATGTTATGCCAACTAGCCTTATAATAAGAGAAAGAGGTCAATGACTAAATTTGTAAATGGAAGAATCAATCATCATTTCAATCATCTTGATACACTTGAAAAAACCCAATTGTTATCACGTTTACTTCTTTGTAATGAGTTGAAAGAGTCATTACAATTGTTGGGTGTACATTCGACATCAAATAAGAAGAAACACATGGGATTACAAAAGGATATTGCTCAAAATGTTAAAAAGGGTTTAGATTCCATTGGGAAAGGATCTCGATCAGTGGATAAAGCCACTACAAGAAGGGTGATGTTGACATCTATTGTACATCAAGATATAGCAAGACAAAGAAAATTGTCTGCACTTTTGGCTGAAATTGGTTATAGTAGAACCACATTAATAAAATATGAGAAAAAAAGAAAGTTTTTGGATGAGAGTTCAGAAGGCAATTGGGAAATTATTTGTAGAGCTCCCCATTCTGATAGGATTGAAGATGTTGTTAGGGACTTGATCTCAAGTTTTTGGCATGATTAGACCCGTCCATCATCAAATACTAGAGATGTTATGAGACACAGGATTGGACCTAGTCTTTATGAAAATCATATCAAACATTGGCTATACATAACACAATTTGAGATGTATATGAACTTTTGTAATACATATCCTCATATAAAGATTGGGAAAACAATATTTGAAAGATTAAAGCCATATTATGTTTAGATAAACAAGTTTTTTGAAACTTGTTGCCGTTATCATATTGAATTTGATCTCTACTATCAGGTATTTCGAAAGATGAGAGAAGAAAGTTGTGGGTTTCAAAATGCACCTCCTAAACATGCAAGTTTGTTCATAAAGGCTATTTTATGTGATCATGAAAATGGACCTCAAATAAACTGCATAAAAGGAATTTGTGAGACGTGGAAATTTGGCTAAATTTCCTCCAAGAAATGAGGATAATGACCTAACAAAGACAGTAAATTGCAAGAGGTAAGTACTATTTTTAGAGAGTTTATTTGTTTCAATTTGATTAGATTGTTATTTGAATTCTCTAATGTAATGTTTCATTCATTGTGTGGTTTATTAAGTTTATTCACATATTTTACTCACACAGGTACAAGTATGTAAAGTTGCAAACAAATTTTGAGAAAGAATCCACAAGGTTGAACTATGTAGAAGAGGAGATTCCTATTGGAAAATTTATGGAAGATTTTTGAAAATTGATACAACCATACATACAACATTCCTTTTTTGCTAAGTGGCAAACATGACAATTCCAAACATTGAGAGATACTTTCCCATTTGGAATAGTTCTATCAGTAGTCAACTTTGTAGAAAATTACTCCTTCTTACATCAAAAGGAGATTCAATCAAAGTATTACTTTTCAAAGCAGATCACTATTATGGTTCATGGTGTTATCGACATGCACAATCAGAATTGGATGGTGTTGAGAGTACAAATGAAGAACGATCCATAAAGAAATAGTATCACTTTTTCTATTAGTGATGATAAAGAGCATGACATGCTTTTTGTCCAACATTGCTTTACAACTTTTTTTGAGAATTTGAGAAGCGGGGTGTAAAATTTGAAAAGAATTTTGTATGGTCAGATGGATGTGCGACACAATTCAAATCTTCACGGCCATTCTATGCACTTTGTAGATATCATAAAATCTACAAAATACGACATGTTTGGAGTTATTTTGAGAGTGGGCATAGAAAGGGTGAGCATGATGGAGCAGGAGCTTGCATCAAACGAGCTTTAAGAAAACATCAAATGAGTTATCCAGAAGATCGTATAGACAATGCACATGATGTTGTTGAATGGTGCAAGAAACACTTTGCATCAAATGTGGTGCACATCTTCGAGAACAAACCAACACATTCCACATAGACTTTTTTGGGAGATATTGGGTATGTATAAATTACATTTTCAAAAATTTGAATTTATTTAAATTTAAAAATTATCTATATATATATATATACATGTTTGTTCACATAAGTTTGTTTTTGTACATGTATCTAGGTGTGGACAGAAGATCAATGCATGGATGCAAGAGGGTAGAAAAAACAAGATCTTTGCATTGTGTTGGGAGTTCAGATAGTCGCCATGGATGGACATTACACACAAGGGATTACTCTTGTTTTTGTACTGAGTGCATTGCAGGAAACTTTGATCATGCATGCAACAACCAAGAACTTGGATATGTTGATAAATGGGATACAATGCCACTAGTTGTTTCAGAAACATATAGTGAAAATGAGGAAGAAAGATTTGAAGACATTCCTTTGATTTCAATTGAGCATGACCGTATATCAAGATTGGCTAGAAAAGGTACATGTGTAAGTTTTCAATAATTTTTATACATTATATATATCTAGTTAATGATCTTTAAAGTCTAGAGACATTTCTAATTTTTTTAGAAATTTTTTGTGTAAATTTGGTGTACAGGAGATGTTTTTGCAGTCATAGTAGAGCCTGGAAACATCGAAGGTGTTAGCTATTATTTATTGCGTTGCACAGAAGAGAGGAATAAGCTAACACAACCTAAAACAAGTGATGGAATGTCATTTCCCACAGGTGAGTTTGAATTTAAAATTATATATACATTGTGTTCACATGTGTGTGCATGACTGTTATAAACAAATTAAATATATATTGTAAAAACCTTGAGCATGAAAATGGTGTACATGTTCATGTCTTACTAAGAAGGTTCATGTTTACCATGCAGGTTCTATTGTAGTGCAAGGGACATATCTAAAACAAGTCAAAGTTGTTCAGCACGGGATTTATTTTGTTGACTATCAACCTAATAACAAGGTATATCAATATAGTCACTTGATAATTGCTACCACCCTACATCTTCACGCAGTTCCACATGCACATGGTCGAAGAAAATGGAGACTAGATAGTGAAGATCATCAAAAAATTATACATGTTATTGAAGAGCGGGCTGAACCAAAATCTTTGACTTAGATTATATCCATGATTTTCAAGTTCACTTGTAACCCTATACATGTTCAAGTGAGAACTTATAGTAAATTATAGATAGTTGTAAATCATTTTGCGTAAATTACAATTATATGTACATATTTGTTCCATGGAATTCTTAAGATCAAGAATCTTTGATAGCATCATCTCTCACATTTAATTATACACAACTTATATTTGTTTCATGGAATTCTTAAGTTCAAGAATCTTATATACAATTATATATACAACTTATATTTGTTTCATGGAATTCTTAAGTTCAAGAATCTTATATACAATTATATATACAACTTATATTTGTTCCATCAAATTGTTCCATGGGAAATTATGTAAATTTTAAAATTGAGTATTATCTAATTATAAAATTATTGCACACATATTTAAAACATAAATCAATGTACCCTTGAGCTCCCTCTCTCCCCTCTACCCTTAAACCTTAAACCCTAAACCCTTGTACCCCCTACCCTTTATCTCTCTCCCACTCCCCCTATCTCTCTCAAGTCTGTCTCTCCTACCCCCTCTCCCTCTCTCCCTTCTACCCTTGACCCTTAAACCCTAAACCCTTGTAACCCCTACCCTTTATCTCTCCCACTCCCCCCTCTCTCTCTTAAGTCTCTTTCTCCTACCCCCTCTCCCTCTCTTGCCTCTACCCTTAACCAGGTTAAACCCTAAACCCTTGTACCCTCTACCCTTTATCTCTCTCCTCCCCCCTCTCTCTCTAGTCTCTCCTCCTAGACCCGCCTTCATCTCTCTCTCTCTCTCTCTCACACACACACACACACACTTACTCCTTATATCTCTAGGATTCCTCTACCCTCTACCTTTAAATGTAAACCCTTAAACCCTCTCTCTCTATGTCTCCTCACTCCTTTAATTCTGTCTTGGGCTCCTCTCTCCTCTGCCCTTGGCCCGTAAACCCTCGACCCTTGGCCACTCCCTGCCTTTTGTCTTCCCTTCTCTCTCTCAAGTCTCTCCCTCCTAGACCCACTCTTCGTCTCTCTCTCTCTCTCTCTCTCAATCACTCCTTCTATCTCTAGATCCCCTCTACCCTCTACCTTTAAGCCTTTAAGCCTTTAAGCCTCTCTCTCACTCACTCACTCACTCACTCACTCACTCACTCACTCACTCACTCATTAATTCTATCTCGATCTCCCCTCTACCCTTAACCCTTGACCCTTAAACCCTAAAGCCTTCTACCCTCTACCCTTTATCTCTCTTCCACTCCCCCTCTCTCTCTCAAGTCTCTCCCTCCTACCCCCTCTCCCTCTCTCCCCTTAACCCTTAAACCCTAAACCATTATACCCCCTACCCTTTATCTATCTCCCACTCCCCCCTCTCTCTCTCAAGTCTCTCCCTCCTACCCCCTCTCCCTCTCTCCCCTCTACCCTCTACCCTTAAGCCTTAAGCCCTTAAGCCCTCTCTCTCTCTTACTCACTCCTATCTCGAGCTCCCCTATAGCCTTAAAAACCCTTAAACCCTCTCTCTCTCTCTCTCTCTCTATCTCTCACTCACTAATTCTATCTCGAGATCCCTCTCTCCCCTCTACCCTTAACCCTTAAACCCTAAACCCTTGTACCCCCTACCCTTTATCTCTCTCCCACTCCCCCCTCTCTCTCTTAAGTCTTTCCCTCCTACCCACTCTCCCTCTCTCCCCTCTACTCTTAACCCTTAAACCCTAAACCCTTGTACCCACTACCCTTTATCTCTCCCACTCCCCCCTCTCTCTCTCAAGTCTCTCCCTCCTACCCCCTCTCCCTCTCTCCCCTCTACTTTTTAATTATATATTTTAATATTATAATAATAACAATTATATGTTATAATAATAATATATAATTAATAATAATTATATATTATTATTATAATGCTATATTATTATTATAATATATTGTAATAATAAGTATATTATATATTATAATATAAAAGAATAAAATACAACTATTAAAATGGGAAAACAAAAAAAAAAGGAAAAAATGGGAAAACAAAGATCCATGTTAAGGGGTTCGGCCGAACTAGTTTACCAAGTTCGACCGAACCCCTCTAGTATACATTTTTTTATTGTATTTTAAAGTGGTTTGACTGAACCTATGATTGACCGAACATATTTTCTTGGTTCGCTCGAACCACCATTTTTTTCTCCTCACCCTTCGAGGCACCAAAATTGTCCATAATTTGGCACTTTGAAGCTCGATTTGAAAATTAAAATTGAGGAGACTTCACAAACCCAACTGGTATCAGGTAGCCCTCAAAACGAGCTATCCAACAAATATAATTTTAATATGTTTTGGTTTTATTATATATTTGTTTTTTAAGTTTTATTAAATATATGTTTCTCACCGAAAATGAAGTTCTCTATTATGCACATCTGGAAAAATAGAAAATTATCAAAAATAAATTTGAAAAATATGAGGCACTAGATATTGGAGTCCTTCATCCAACAACAAAAAAAATAAAAATTCGATACATACAATAAAATTTATGTGTTATACAGTCGCACTATGTCTGAATTGTAATTGGTTTGACTTTGAAACTTGATTAAAGAAAAAATATTCAATAAAAAACTATCTAACCAAGTGGAAGCACTAGATATCGAAGTTACAAATATAAATTCGAAAGAATTAGAATTTCATCCTTTAAGGAAAAAAAATTATGCTTTATACGGTGTGCGTCACTTTTTAAAAATGTTGTTTTCTGAAAAAAAAAACAATTTTCGTGGGAGATGGAAAAAGAAGTGCAATTTGATTCCAAAACTTTTGAAAAAAATATTTTTAGAATCTACAGACAAAATGTGGAGAGACTCTAGTTTGCACCATTTTCAAATTCCTCATGGTTTATCTGTTATAGGTGCCCCAATCTGAATATTTAGTTAAAAGTAATAATTTCAGTGTCTAGTTTGGCCAAAAATTATAAACCACTATTGTGGGATCACCCTCCACTAGAATAACACAAATTCATACAGATTATAACACATTGTGTGATAATTCAGACAAAGCACAAAGATTTTATGAGGTCCAAACAAGACTATGTGGTTGGAATGTGGTAATGTTGTTTGCTCCAGATGTTCATTTCAAGTACATAGGATTGCTATGTGAAAGCAGTCCATTGCAACAGGAGATTCTAAGTCTTCAAAGGTATAAGAACATATACGAAAAAGAATACATGCCACATTGGGGAAAGTAAACTTTTTTTTTAAACATACAATCATACACATCAAGTGTCCTAGTTATTAGATAGTCAATAGAGCAATTTCTATATGACTTAACTGCTTTCTCCTCTGCAACAAATGCATAGACTGTCCTAACATTTCAAAGCATGTGTTCCATTCAATACAATTGTTTGAGGTCTACATTGAAAACACAAAAAAAACCAATTTAAGCACTACAGCGAGATTGAAAAATAACAATGTATGTGGTGCATTGTTTCACAATTGTGCACTTTTGAGCTCATTATAGTCTACGTAGTAATATGATTTTATAGAATGCTCATCCTTTTCTGTGACCCATGGGTGGTAATGTCAAATTGAATTACGACTTATTTTAGTGGTAAGTGATTCCACTTCATCTTGTAAATGCACATGGCATTTTCACACAACTCATGAATGAGATATACATTAATTGGTAACTCTACTATTGTTTACTTGGACAATATTTAGGTTTATATTAAAACTGAAGAGGAACAATCAGTGCATTTAAGAGCTTTGTTTGAAAAATTGGGAGAGTAAAAATTATATATAAATTTAAAGATTTGGTCAAGTTAATACACCTTGTCCATATGAGTACAAAAAAAATAGGTTAGAGATAGATCAAAAGTTTATTTGGCATTTAAGAAAGACTGTAGCACTCATCCCTCTAATGAGAGAACAAACTTCGCTCAACTAATCTAGTTTCTACATAGTTGATATTGAGTCTGATGCATCAAATATGATTCTAAGAAACATACTTAAGATCACCATATAACATACATGTGGGAGAAGCTCAATTTGGGCCCAAACTAACCTCAACAAGAATTTTAAGAATGAAGTGATTCATCAAGTGTATTTCTTGGAGCAATCATTAGCTAGAAGGCTCAACCCATAGCATATAATAGTGAGGAGATTAGTGAAGTAAAAAGAAAGTGCAGCACCAATGATCAAGAGTTAGCAATTGTACAAACACTGTCATTGGAAACATTAAATATTTGCATACATGAGATAAGTTAAATGCTTGCTATGTAAGATGGTTAAACTATTTCCAAAGACTCACTTCAGTGATTAAACCTAAGGTAGATAAATATAAATTTCGTATAACATTTGTTATGTCAAAAAAGAGCATTCTCATGTCTAATGAGATGCTAAGTTTTGGACAACTTAAGGATGCTCCTAACTTTGAGTAGTTGATTGTTCTTTCAAGAACCGATGATAGACAATTGTATTGCATATGTGGAGTAAACTATCTGCTATAGAGAATATATCCAAACACATATGTGCTCAATGAAACCTACCAAAGTGATGAGCATTCTTCCACCATGAGGAGGAACATGAAACCTTCAAGTGAGGATAATATATTACCAAGTGACCAATAGAAAATTATTGTAGACACCAAAAAGGGATGGCTTCATAATTTGAAGATTGGATCTAAGAGCTATCCCCAATCTATAAAAAAATCTCCATCATGAGAGGTGAAGGCAAGACCAATTTCATAAGGATACAAGTGTAGGTGGTGTGAGATAATATGGTGGTGACATTATCCACCATAATGCAATGCCCTAAGGAGTTACCAATGCCCATATAACATGAATAACACCAAAAATGGAGTGGGAGATTCAACAGGAAAATGTGTGCTAGTTGTATTTACAAAACTAAATGATTTTTCTTCATTTCTTTAAAACATTATTTTAATAAGCTTTTGAAAAAATACATGTTTTTACAAGTTTCAATTAGGGGTTCTATTATACTACTAAGAACTTAATCTATAGGAGAATAGTGTTGTGTTTGAGAGGTTTGTTATAATTTGGTATAAATGTTAGTTTAAACTTTATTTATTTTTATTTGTTAATAACATAAGTAAATATGTTATTTGGTCTGCTTAGTTTCTTTGGTTCGGAGCCATTGGGTCTTCTTTTTTAGAGGTCTTTGTTTGTTGGTTGGGTCCCTTTTGGTTTCCTATGCTCGTTTTTCTTGTGGGACTGTCCCACTTTGGCTTGCAACTGCGTTGCACATTGTTTGGTTCTTTGCTATTACCTAAATGTGTTTTTATAGTTGGGTGGTTTTTGAGCATTTATTCCAAATCCTAGTTGTTTTTTCCTCAAGTTTTTTTTTATTGGATGATGGCTAGGCTTATTTTCAAGATTTTATTGAATATCTAGATGAATTTAAGCCTAAAACTTGTTTTGGTGGTTCTGTGGCTATTATTTGGTTTTAATCTTTTTGTCCAAAGTATGTTCCTAGTGCAGAGGTTACTGAAGGATGCTACAATCACTTGTTTGGTTGTTGTGTTGGCTTTCTCCTCATATCCTATAGAGGTGGGTTCTTCTCCTTTTGAGATGGAGATGGGAGGTTGGTTCCCTCAGTTGTTGATCCTATTGAGGTGGACGCTTCTCCTATGGAGGTGAAGGTTGAGGGGGTTCGAGAGTTCAAACTACAACAGATTCGTGGGTCATAATATCCTCTCCATTAGAGGGGAGCTCTCTCTTTTAGAGGTGGAGTTTGAGTTGGTTTCCTAGTACCGGGTGAGCTTGTGTTGTAGGGAAGTTGATTTCCTATGGTTTTTTGTTGTTCATCCCAAAGCCTTCATTGAGGTGGTGCTTGAGGGTTCAAGGTTGTTGTCAAAAATTGGTTGTTCTTTTTGGGTTTATGGTCCCAATCAAAACCTTATTGTAAGGAGTTCAATGGGTTCAAGGTCCCTGCCAAAACCTAGTTGTAATGGGTTTAAGGTCCCTTCAAAACTTATGGGTTCTAGGTCCTTGTTAAATCTTGGCTTAGGGTTTGAGGCCCCTTCAAATCCCATTTTTTGCAACATTTGGTTGTTATTGGGTTGCGGTTTAGTTAGATGATTATTTTTCTTGCAACATTTGTGTCTTGTAAAGGGTTTTAGGTCCCTTCAAAACCTTCTTGTAATGGGTTTCAGGTCCCATCAAAACTTGGTTTTCCCTATCAAAAACATAAGTAAATATATTCACATTTTTTTTTGTTAATTGGCATATGAGTATTTGACAGTTTTATTTATTGAATGAGTACCTAAGTACAATATGACAATGCTTTTGTTTTTTTTAATATTAACTCCTATTTTAAGTTTTTCTCTATTTAACTCATTTACATATAGCTAAAAATATGTATACAATTATTTTGATACACTTTCCACACATTAATGTGTAATTTTCATGTTATATAGATTTAATGTAATTTATACCATATACAAATGAAAATTTATAAAAGTTAAATAGTGACAACTTCCTTTTTATTTGTAATGCTAAGTTAAAAATAATAAGATTGTTGACATTATCAAGGACAAACAAAAAATACAAAAATGTGCTCCATGTTGAAATATTGTAAAGGTAATGACTAATAGTTTTTAGAGGGATTAATAAAGAACAATATAATGAGTGGATGTGGTTTATATTTGTAGAAGAAAAATTTCTCTATAGTTATTTAAAAATAAAAATAAAAAAATTAATTTTTATGTAGACCAATTTTAGAATCTAAAGTAACTTGCATGTTGGGAGAATTTTTTTAATATTAAGGAAAGATAAAAATAAAAGTCCATTTGACCAACACAATCATGTTTCACATTTCATATTTACTTTTACCAAAATTATCTTGACCCATTTATCTAAAATATGCTCTTTTCACAAAATGACCTTCTATTGAGGACAAATAAATTTATCATGATGAATTTTATTATATAAGGGTCATAATTTTCTATTTGTACATGTCAATTATGCAAATTCATTTCCACATCAATAGATCAACTACTATTTGAACTCATACCATCAATCTTGACCACCCAAAACATACAAAAATAGGAGAAAAAGTAACAACAAACAAGATTAAAGAAACTAAGCAATGAAATTATAATAAAGACAACATGTATTAAATCCAATTTTTCAAAATGTGTGTAAATAGACATTCATAATGAATAATATATACATCAACTATTGTAGGACAAAACAATACATCCACATATTTAAACTCAACAAAATCAAGCATCCAAATATTACAAAATTATAGATAAACAACATCTATTATTTTGTTGAAGGCTAAATTTACTAAAATTACATTTAAGTTTGTGTAAACTTCCACCTTTCCTTAAAATAATATTTCTAAATAAAACTTAATTATACCATTATAAAATTAAACACTTTAAACAAAACTATTAAATATTTATATTAAACCTACAACATACACGTCACACTTGAAGTACAATTACTGATTTCAAATTTTATATTATAGGAACTTAAATACCAACAACATCCATTTAAGCTAATACATTTCCAAAGTATTAAAATGCCAAAAAAATTGTTTAAGCTAATACATTTCTAAATTATTAATAATAATAATAAAGATTGTATTATAATGTAAAGCTTTATAATAAAAATTTAAACCAAAAACAAATCAAAGAAACGACGCACACTTCTATAAATATATCACCCTTCTCTGGAATTTATGACTTGCTATTTTAAGAAGAAAATCCATGACATGTTTTTCTTAGAATCTTAAATGTGGCCAAGTTCTTTTTATAGTAAGAAATTATTTCATCTTCATTCACAATTATGCTTTTTCTCAGAAACCACCACTGCTTTTTATCTGTAGTATTTACTAAAATCTCTAAAACTCAAATTTCATAATAAAAAAAAGCTTTCCAAGAATACGTTCTCGTCATATTTCTCATAGGGAATCATGCATCATAGAGTTATCGGGTGTTGAAACTTCAATTTCCTCCTACAAGTGGTTTAACATGTGAATAAATGATATTTTTTAAATAATCCACCTACTATGGCATAACATGCAGACTTATCAAACACATGTCATTAGAAAATGAGATGTAAATGACCTGAACATAAATTGTAGCACAAACAACAAATGTCAGCATCTTTATCTGGATATATATCTTGGCTTGTTAGAGGCCATTAACTATAGAGATACATATTTCTATTCGTTGAGGTTTTTTTTTACAAGGTGTCATTAACGGATTTGAAATATTTTATTCTTACTGTTCAAATGTGAGTGGTAACCAAGATGGAGGCAACAACAACTAGGTTTTTATTCCATCAATAGAGTAAGGAAGGATGGTCCTCGAATAGATGAGTTGTAAAGGACACTGTTGATTACATTTTTTTAGTGATCTCAACCTCCTTCAATGTACATTACATAAAAAATCTAATAGATATTTACAAACAATCTCCTAAAGCAATGTTCTCTATGAAAGTTGTTCTCCTTGGTTTCCTAAGTCTTAAATTGTTGGAACTATGTTGATAAGTATCCTAATCTATAATGTATTCCATATTTTGTTTTGATAAGTATTCCTTTACATGAAATTGACTAGTTGTTCAAATTGGTTGAGGTCATATACCTTGTAGTTTTCTAAACTCTTGCGTATGTTTCTATTTTTAGGTTTTATTTTAGTTGTAATGGAATATATTAGAAGTAGTTGTCACCATTTAAAAAAAAATAGTAGTTTAGAAAGTAGTTGCCACCATTTTTTATTAAAATAGAATTTTCTAATTTCAAAAACATGTGGCATCTTAAGACCCTCTTTTGTATCATATCTTGGTGCACTTACCCTAGTAGGGTCATTGGCCCCCACTAGTCCACATAGTGAACTAGTCAACATAGTGAACTAGTTCACATAGTGAACAAGGACCAAGAAGAGAAGTTGAAATAGATATAAGCCATATAACTCCAAACCAACCAAAGGTTGGACATGCTAATGTTAGGGAAACCAAAGATTACTAAACAAATAAATTATTATATTAAGGAGACCAGAGCTATCAAGAGATACACAGGGAAGAAGAAAATGTGTAAATAATATACCTTCTTCCCCTTTTGAAGAAATCAATAGGTCCATTAGAAAAAAGAGCAACTCCATCTAACAACTTTACCATAATTATTTCAATTACTATTGGTTGGCTCATAAGTGGATCTTTCTAATATATCATCTTTCCAAAAATTTAAATTGGGAAATATACTAGAACAAAGGAGAAGGGAAGATATTCTCAAGAAGCATATTGATTTAACTGAGCAATTAAAAGGAGTTGTTAAGGATATTGAAAATAAATGCCACCATATAGGGGTGCCTTCAGAACCTCTGGTTTCTTAGATAAATATTTTGGTGCATGGGTACTCCAAGACTCTAAAGTTTAAAAATATGATAGAGCATAGAATGGATGAAGAAAGGAATTTAAGTGTGCAACCACATATTCCACCTTAGATAATCACATAAGTACGGTAAAGAATACTAAGGGTGATATTAATGATTTGTATCAATATTTTCTTCAATGGACCATAGTCAACACAAATATGAAATCACAAATGGACCAAACTAAACAACATATTCTAAAAATAGAAAAATATTATGATTCACTCATAGATTCAGATTGCTAAACCTGAGGATAAATGGAGACTTTACATTCACAATTTTAGCAATTGCAAGACCATACCTAGATTGGACAAGGTGTCAATTATGTCAACTTTGATAAATTAGTTTAAGGCTAACACATGCCATAGGATTCCTCAAGGAATAACAAAACTAGCTTAGAAAAATTATATCCCCATAACGTGTTGTAGAACACCTTTTACACATATCAATGTACAAAATCAACTACTCCATCTTGCTAAAGCTCAATGGGACAACACTTTTGATAACCTCAAGGAGATCTACTAATCCATCCTACTAGTTCAAACTTTGTCCATATAGAGTTATCTTGAGGAAAAGATAATTGTTTAAAAGGGGAGATGATGTTAGTAGGGGGACGACTAGAGCCAAAAAAATAATGGAATTCCTACCAAAAATCTCCACAAAGGGGTTGTAGAGCTCCTAGTTGTAGAGAAACCCTATGATAATATACTAGAATTTGAGGGACATGTCCCACCTAATAGATATATGTATAAGAGAAAATAGAATGTAAAATTAGTAGTAAGAATATATAGAAGGAAGAAAGAAAATATTTTAGATGCTAGAAATTGTAATGGGCTAAGCCCCATAAATGTACATGATGGATATATATAAAATTAAATTTTAAATGTGTTATGGTAGAAGGAAATTAACCTTTTGTTTATATATTTCTGTATCAACTAGTCTATTCATGGTCTTCATTAATCTCTAATATCTCTCTTAATACCGAGTCTGGGGTATAAACACAACATATAGAGATTGCTTGGTGCTCAATATATCGATCTATTTTTACCCCACTTTCTTGCTAACAAGCATCTCCTCCTGCATTCACTCACCACGAATTCATATGATCCCAATATCCACCTCAAAGAGTAGGGATGTTAATTATGGTCTTAATTGTATATGTTAAAGGTCTAGTATATGTTTATTATTTGGTCATTTAGGTAGTTCTATATAGATGATTCTACAAAATATATCTATCTCAAATGGTTATTCAATAATTAAAATATTAGGTTCTTATATTACTATATTGGACTTAAAGTGTGGAAAAACCTTAATTAGATTTTGGTATCTCAATCGAAATATATGTCATGCCATTTCTCAAGAAATTTAGGATGCAAGACTACAATATCACATGTCAATACCTATGGAGATAGGACTATAACTTTCCTAGGTGACTTGATCCATCATTTTGGGTTAATTCTACTCATTATTGTAAGTTGATTGGAAGTCACATTTACTAGATCTACAATAGGCTATATATCAACTACATTATCAAGTATCTTTCAAGGTTCATGAAGGAACTTAAGGATTCACACAAGAAAGAAAAAATCATGTTGCAGATACATCTATTATACAATGAAGTATGGCCTATAATATAAATAAACTAAACTTTTTCCTTTATAGGGATACATGAATGTAAATTATGTAGGTTATTTGGATGATAATATATCTACTTCAGGATTTATTTTCTTGTTGAGATCTAGCCTTATATTATTAGGGAGGAAAAATAGTGAACTACTATTTCTCACTCTTCAATAGAGTTAGAATATCATGCCACAAGTAAAGCCATCTATGAAGTACTATAGTTATGTTGCATTTTGATTGGATTTGGATGCTCTTAAATAGACACATCCTACAATTATAATTTACAATAATAAAAGTGTGTTGAAGCTTTTTTGGAATCCCATTTTATTTGAGCATGCTAAACACACAGTTTCTATGCCAATGCATCTATAAATAGGCACTATCTATGCTGGCTACAAAATGCACCCTAGGATGTCAGATTGTCAGTACTCTCACCCGTGCATGTCAACAATACCCGTCAGAAAAAAAAATATATTAAAATTAACGGAATGCACGACAACACAGGCACGACAACCGTTCAAGTTTTTTAAAAAGCAACCCTTACGTTTTAAAAAAGTGCCGCTTAAATATATATTTAAAAAAATTAAAATCAGAAATAATTTTTAAGTAAATTTAAAGTAAAAACAAAGTAATTAAAATAATATAATAGTTAAAATAAATAAATAAATAATATAATTGATTATTAATATTTATTATTATAATTTGTATATATATATTATTTACATTTATATTTATATAATTATAAAACATAATATACTATGTATTTTATTATATATTATGTATATTATTATAATAATGATACTATAATGCATTTTAATTATTTAATATAAAATAAAAATATATAAATAAAGAATATTATTATATGTAAATTTTCAAATAATACAATTTATAAAATTTACATATAATAATTTCTTATATTTGCATACTAGTAAATAGTTTTTAGTAAATTTAAAGTAAAAATAAAGTAATAAAAATAAAAATAAATAAATAATATAATTGATTATTAATATTTATTATTATAATTTATATATATATAATATTTACATTTATATTTATATAGTTATAAAATATAATATACTATGCATTTTATTATATACTATGTATATTATTATTATAATAATTATACTATAATGCACTTTAATTATATAATATAAAATAATAATATATAAATAAAGAATATTTTTTTATGCAAATTTTCATATAATACTATATTTATAAAATTTACATTTAATAATATTTTAAATAATTTTTAAGTAAATTTAAAATAAAAACAAAGTAATTAAAATAAATAACATAATTAATTATATATATATATAATTTACATTTACATTTATATTTATATTTATATAATTATAAAATATAATATACTATGTATATTATAATAATGATATTATAATGCATTTTAATTATATAAGATAATAATATATAATAAAATATATAGTATATATTTATATTTATTATATGATAATTTAATAATATATAAATAAAAAATATTATCATATGTTAATTTTCATATAATATAATTTATAAAATTTACATAGAAAAAATTACATATAGTATATTTATTTACATACTAGTAAATAATATATATAAATTATAATAATAAATATTAATAATCAATTATATTATTTATTTATTTATTTTAATTTAAAATTATTTAAAAATTACTTTGTTTTTACTATAAATTTACTGAAAATTTTATTTATGATTTTAAGTTTTTAAAACTGAAGGGTTGCATTTTTAAAAAACTAAAGGGTTGACGTGCCTGCATGGAGCTAGCTATGCAGCCTACAAAACCCAATGTGCATCCCATGGGCTGCCATGCTAGGCAATGGCTATCCAGCCCCGAAAATGCACTGGGGCATGGATGGCTGCATACATAATAAGCATACATAATAAATGTAAATTTTAACAGTTTCTACTATCCGTGCATTTGGCAGGTCCGTAGCATCTCCACTAGCAAGTTGCCGTATCTGTGAGAAGGATAAATCATTTTCCCCCGCCTTGCTTCCTGCGATTAAACAATTGGACCAAACGTTAATATAATACTAAACATTAATATTATAATATTAATATATTATGATATTTTTTATTGTTTTTAAAATCTTTATAATATTATGGTATTATTTATAATAATATAATATTCAATATTATGATATTAATTATATAATATCATAATATTATAAAGATTTTCTCCCCTTAAACTTTGATGCAAATTGTCCTTATTTTCTTTGCAAGGTTAAATGAAAGTTATTTAAAAAATATAAGATTATATTTTAATTTTGTTTTTTATTAAATATAGCATTATATTTATTTTACTTTTATAATTTTAAAATTATTAAAATACTTAAATTATTAATAAAATTTAATAAAAAATTAAAATTTTGTTTTGATGTAAAATACATAAAAATATTTAGTATAAAAATATTTAATTTAAAAAAAAAATTGTTTCTATTAAATTAATTTAAATATTAAATTTTGGTATTTTTAATATAAATTAATATTAGAAATTTTGATAAAAATAAATTTTTATTTATACTTTTTAAATTTGATTACTTAACACAACTATCATGTTCAAATTTTTTGAGCAAAAATTTAAATATTTAATATATAAGATTTTAGGTAAATTTTTAAATTTTAAGAACATTATAAAATGTTCATATAAATTCTTTGAATATAATGTTTGTTTAATTTTTTTAAATAAAATATAAAATATAAAATATTAATATAATTTTATATTATAAGAATCTCATAACTAATTAAATCATTGCAATAGTACTAATAATGTAAACACTTATAAATATAATAATTTAATATTGACATCTCTTTAGATAGATGTATCTAAGATAACTATATTATGTGTGTTTTCTATATTTAATTATGCATTTATTAAAATATTGTATTCTTATATAATTGTTTTGTATGATAAGTCATATTTGTTTTAAAGCTTAATACTTGCAATTATTTTAATACTATAATATAAATATCGGGGAGTGGTACATGTTGGATCACAATTTATTTAAATTAAAAATTATGTTAATATTTTAAAAAATAAGTATAAGATAGTTTAAATTATAGTGGATCTAGATAATGTTAACTTTTATTCTTAATTTTTTTAAAAAATGGTATAAAATTCATTCTTATAAACTTTTTTAATTTAAAGAGGAGTGTAAACTATTTTTTTTTTATAAGAATGAATTTTATATCATTTTAAAAATAAAAGAGTTACATACTAACATATATTACATTTTAAAAAAGAAACGTAATTATAATTTAAATTATCTATTTTTTAAAAATATTAACATAAATTCCTAATTAAAAATAGACACCTTGAAAATGATATCTCAAGGCTTATTTTATATATATTATGAATAATATATGCACATCATGACCACAAAGACAAAATTATTAGAATTAGGGTTAAGATTTTGGATGCCATTAGGTTTAGATATAAAGCATTATATTAGTCACAATAGAAATATATCTAATTTCAAGATAAGCTCTAATCTTTTTCATTTTGTAGACACTTAAAATTCATCTCATTTAAAATAAATAATTAATTTTATCTACAATTTACTCTACTATTTAATTCTACATCATCAATTATTTAAATTAAATCATTTAACTTCATTTTCACTTCATCATTTTTTACTATATATATATAATTAAAAATGTTATTTTAAAACAATAGAATAATTTTCTATTGAATTTAAAAGTTATATCACAAAAAGAAGAATAAAATAAAATTATACAAACATATATATATATATATATATATATATATATATAATTCTAAACAAATAATCTGAAAGTAGAGAATTACCTTGTTGTAACTAATTACAGATAACATTTCATCTAAAATTATCATGTTCTAACTAATTACTATTATAGTCTTGACTCCCAACCAAAAATGAGCATTTTTTATTAGGTGGATTTACAAGGCATTACACTTGCATTACAAATTCCAAGATTTGGAAAGTTCAAAGCAGTAGATCATATTCACCATTTCTCCTCACAACAAACAAATACTTAAAATGGCGTGTGTTCCAAGTCTCTCCTTGCTTTATAAACATTACCAACACAAACAAAATAAAATTTCATTTAGAATAAATAACTACGGGACTACTCACAGAAGTCATTTCGTGATATTAATTAAGAGCACACAAGTCACATGGCAAAAAAAATTAAACTAACTTAGATATAATTAATATTATTTTTCCAACAACAAATCAACATAATAAAGTTCAATATTTGACAGAGAACCACCCACACCATGCATATGAGATTCAATGAAATTTAAAAAATCATTTTGGGAATCAACCAATGAAGGGACCAACCCAGAAAACTAGGTTTAACGCTTGAAGATCTCAACAAACAATCACCCATGATATCCATAAATGAATTTGTGAAAAAGCTTTTAAAACATTCAAACAAATGTGAATTTACAGGGTAAATGTCATTTTGCAACTGCCCAACGTCTTCCCTGCCTGTGGTATAATCAAAACTTGGAACGAGGTATGGACAACCATTAAAAGCAAAAGATTTCATTGACATGCATAAAAAATGGAAGCATAGACATTGTTTTCAAATCTATATAATCGATACCCCAAGTAATGTGAATACAATGATTGCAGACATGAACAAATGCATTGGTGTAGATAAAAATGTGGTGGTAGCTAATGATGCACAAACAATTGTTGCTACAACAGATGGAATCCTTGGAAAGCTTGATCCTTTTCTTGCTGCACAAGGTGCTATCTCATCTGCAACAACAACCATGACAATGCTTGTGAGTTGTAATGGTAGTACACTTACTGCCCCAACAATGTAGATATAAATATGGCCATCGGTTGGGTGAGTTGTAATGACAATACACTTCTGCCCATGAGAATCTTTTTTGTGCATCGATTCACATTTCTCCACTTTCCATCCATTGCTAGCAATGCCTTCACTTCACGTTTGACTACCACCTACACATCACTTTAAAATGCAACTCTAAAAAATTTGACCGGTTTTCAATCCTCATTTGGAGACAGAACAACATAATAATAAAGTATTATTAATAATGGTATAAGATAATATTGAACATAATATAATATAGCTAGTTTTTTAAAATCTATTATATTTGATTGTATATATTATATATTAATTTATTCAAATTCATATATTTAATATATTAATTTTAACATAGTATTATATGTACTTATACTATATAATATGTAGCATATATAATCTAATGATTTTTTTAAATTTATAAGAAAGAAAGTATTATATAAAAAAATCAATGATTGCACTAATTTTTTTAAGATATTTTCCAAACAATGTTAATTTCATTATATTTAATTTTTTTAAGTAAAATGTTTGATTTTTTGCTTTTTTACTTTTTGAATATTTTTCCCCCATCTCTTGAAAAGTGAACCTCAAATTATTCCAAAGAAAATCAATTAAGCAAGGTTAAGGAAGGTTTGTAGGTGAACTTCATTCAACTAATGAAAATGATACACCAGCTAAAATATTTGTTTGTTTTCATACATAAATTTGCATAATATATTAGCAAATTTTCATAGAAATAAAATTTATGATATACCTTAAGTATTTTAGTTAAGTTGATTTAATATAATTGAAGAGTGTGCAATAATTAAGGAGGGTTTGTAGGTGAACTTCATTCAACTAATGAAAATGATACACTAGTTAAAATATTTGTTTGCTTTCATACATAAATTTGCATAATATATTAGCAAATTTTCTTAGAGATAAAATTTATGATATACCTTATGTATTTTTTAGTTAAGTTGATTTAATATAATTGCAAGGTGTGCAATAATAATACTAATAATAATTTTTTTTATTAAGGTGAGTGTTATAATTAATATTACATAAATATAATCAAAATAATATAACTTGAAAATATTAATAATTAAGAATTAGGTTTAGAATTAAGTTTATCATAATTATAATTATATAGATTAATTTACAATTATAGTACTATAATTTTTTAATTAAATTATGATTAAGATTATAGTTCACTAAAATATTTAAGGTAATTGATTTCGTAGATGTATCTAAGATTAAATTATATTTTAGATGGTATATATGTTATATATATTTGTATATATATTTATAATATTATAATGATGTTAAATTATATATATATATATATATATATATATATATATATATATATATATATATATATATATATATATATATATATATATATATATTTATTTATTTGAATTTGTTATTAGATTATTTTATATATTTGAATTTCATAGATGTAAAATATAACAAGTAAATAAATTTTTGAAGAGTTTAAAATTTTTTCCTAAAAATTAGTTGAATATTTTTATTCACCATTCCATAATAATCGCTAATGGAAGTAATGGATGCATACCCCTCATATTTATTTTACATCTTGATTATTAAAACTAATAGTATGTTTTATTATTTGACTTGCATACCCACTCATATTTATTTTTACATCTTGATTATTAAAACTAATAGTCATTATGCTTTTACCTGTTTCTTTTATTTTAATTTAAAATTTATCTTTCTCTATTATTTGACTTGTTCTAATTATTATTCAATTAAAAATATACATGATAAAAATGATCAATTTTATTAAGAAAATATTCTTTATGCAAGATAAATAAATCTTAATTTACTTTAAAAATAATATAAAATATTACAATGCAGTTTATATTTTAGGGCAATTGACTATAAACATAGAAGAAATTAAAATTGACATAGTTTCATGTTGTACATAGTTGACAGGACAGATAGCTTTAATATGGAAGGCAGAGGTTGCACGTAAAATACGGCGGCAAGAAAAATGAGGGACGCAGTATCATGCCCATGCATCCATGCCCCAGTGCATTCACGGGGGGCTGGATAGGCAGTAGCCATGCTTTATACCTAATTATCTTTGTCATTGAATGTACATTATGCGTGCTTATCTCTTCTCTAAAACAACTTTGTTGTATATTTAAAATCTTAAAAATATAAAATAATTTTTTGCTCTTTAAAATTATTTTACATTTATTAATTATTTTAAAATATAATTAATAAAATAATTTTGAAGTAATTGTTATATGCACTTAATAAAAGAAATAAAAAAATAAAATATCAATTTTTTTAAAATATGATTGATAAAATAATTCTTATACTACAAAAATATCCTATATATAATATATATTAAGTTTTAAAATATATGTAATAAAATAATTTTTAAAGAATAAAAATGTTTCATGCCAATAAATAAAATAAAATAAATATATCAATTTTAAAATGCAATTAATAAAATATTTGTGAAATAAAATGAAATATTATTAAAGATAAAAAATTGATGTATATAACATATAATAATAATTTTGAAAATATTCATTCATTTTTAATTTATTTTATTAATTATATTTTTAAAAATTGATATATTTGTTTTATTTATTAAATACTTACTAGCGCCACACACAGATATATATATATATATATATATATATATATATATATATATATATATAATTTATTAATAATACATATAAAATATGCCTAAAGATATCTCTCTCATGTGTCTATTGTACTTTAATGTGGCTAATTAAAATTATAATTACTTTTAGCTATACGAGATTAAGGTTAGGGTTAGATATATATTTAGTTAGGGTTGGGGTTAAAAATAGTGTCTATTAGTTTTACGATTAAGTTTAGGGTTAGAGTTAGAGTGAGAATTATTGTTAATATTGAATCATAACCCTAATCTAACCTTAATCATAACCCTAATCTAACCTTAACCTTAACCCTTATTATATTTGTTTTATTATATATATATATCAATTTTTTATGATCTTGATTTAATTAAGCTCAAGTTTAAGAATAAGGTTAGGGTTTAATTAAGCTCAAGGTTAGGGTTAAGGTTAAGGTTAGGGCTTGATTAGGGTTATAATTAGAGTTAAGGTTGCCATGAGAACTATGGTTAGTGTTAAACTAAGGATTATGAATAGCATTGGAATTATGGTTAGGGTTAGAATTATAATCAAGATTATAGTTAGGGTTAGAATGAAAAGGGTTAGGAATATAATTATAGATAGAGTTAGGGTTGGGGTTAGCATTAGGGTTAAGGTTAGGCTATGTTTACCATTTAATTAGAGTTGGGCTTCTAAGATAAAGCTTGAAAATTGATATTTTATTTTATTTATTTTTATTAAGTGTATATAACAATTACTTCAAAATTATTTTATTAATTATATTTAAAATAATTCAAAGTAAAATAAAATTATTTTTTAAAGAGCAAAAAATTTACATTAACTGATAGTCTGCCAGGCTATGTACTTTGTCTGACATTAGGGCAGGTCGTTGGGGTGTACTTATGTAGGATGGGCATAGCATGGCAGCCCATGGGATGCACATTGGGTTTTGTAGGCTGCCAGCTCTGTGCCTGCATTGTCGTGCGTTCGGTTTCGTTCCATTAATTTTAATATTCTTTGACGGTACTGTCTGATATCCATGGGTGAGTACTGACAATCTGACATCCTGGATTGCATTTTGTAGCCGACATAGACAGTGCCCTATAGACATGCCCAACTATAGATTGTTCAACTCTAGCATTATTCCACTCAAGAGAAACGTGCTAATAACATTACCAAATATCTTGCACTAATGAAGTTTAAATCCTTTCAAACTTTCTTAGTTTAACCTCCTAATAAAAGGATGTAATAAGGGGGATTTTCATAATAAAATATTATTTAATATCATAATAATAATAGTATTATTTTAATGTTAGTAGTTGGTTGGATAATAGTTGCACAATTTTCTTCAAATCAACTTTCATAATTATATATATTTCCTCCATCAATAATATCATTACCATTGCCGTTATGATATTCTATTATAACAACATCATATAAAAAAGAAAATAAATAAGATGCATCACAATTTACTTGGTAAAGTTTATATTATGTAAAGAAGGGAAATTAGAATCATAGATTGCCTCCAAGTGGTATTGCTATCTGTAGAGCACGTGTTCTTTTCATCAATTCGAATTCAAATTTCGAACGGCTACATTCATCTGTCTTGATAGGTAAGTGAGTACATCGACCGACTCCATTCCTGTCATCAATTCGAATTCAAATTTTAAACGGCTACATTCCTTCAGTCTTGATAAGCAAATGACTCCATTTCGTAGATCAAATCTGCTACTGCATGAAGATCCCTCTGGCACAGGAATGAAGCTGCTTCTGCCCGTGGCCAGTCGTGGCCTGGAAACTACATGGATCTGCAAAGCTATTAAACGTTAGTTGTGCCAACATTGAATCATGAAAGCCCCTTCTGATTGGTTGCGGTTTTGCCGTAGAGAGAGTAAGGTCCTGTGGAATGGGCGACAAAACTCCCATGCCTTGACTTCGAATCGCCCTCCGATGCATGCCAACCAATTGCCAAGCCTCACGACTTCCCCTCTCCAGTCACTGGAAGTGATAAATGCAAACGTATGTAGGAGACCATGGGCTTTGCATGAGTTTCGATTTGGGTAAGTGACGTGGGTGGACTGCAAAAGGCAAGAGGTTGAGGGATTGAAGCATCAACAGGAAATAAAAGCTTCAATTGAAAGTCAAATGCCAGGGCATGAAGGATTTTTGAAAGCTTTTAAGTGACAGAAGAAATTGTGTGATTTCAACGCTGGGTCTATGTGATTTGAATGCCGTGAACCTCCTCTGCTTCACGGCTCCCTCTCACCAATTCCGACCTACAATATAACCAATTCGCCTCTTCAAACAAAAGAACAACACCGCTTGAGCCAATTGCCCCTCTCTAAGCAGAGGTGTAGAAGAGACTTTGTGGGTATGGAAATTGCAACACAGATTTCAATGCCAATCGATTCCACAGTAGGGGGCCCGGTTTGCAAATTACGCAACAGTGTGGTGATGTGCAGGTTGACTGTTGGGTCGATCTGTTCGTTGATACTCCAAACAAGTATCTAAGTATCAATGGCTCGGCGCCCTTTAAATACTTCCTGTTTAGCAAATCATTTTATTTTCTTTGCTGTGAAGTTTGCTACTTCATTTCCTGGTATGGATTTTATTAGATATGTTATTACATTCTGTTAAAGAAGAATACTAGAGGGATTGAGCGATTTATTTATTGTGATTGCTTGCGGTGCAGGGTTTCAAGTATACTCTGTAAAAATGGTGAGATTCAGAATCCAGAAATGTTGAATATCTGCATTTACAATAAAAGGGAGCAATTAATGGTTGGTGTGAGAAGAGATGGAAGGTATCTGCATTTATATCTGGGTATTGGCCACATTTCTCCCTGGCGCCGTTGGATTGCTTAAATTCTTATTTCACTCCTATTAAATTTCATGTGTGTAAACGTATCTGCATTTATTATCAGATCTGGGTATTGGCCACATTTCTCCCTGCCGCCGTTGAATTGCTTAAATTTTTATTTCACTCCTATTAAATTTCATGTGTGTAAACGTATCTGCATTTATTATCAGATCTGGGTATTGGCCACATTTCTCCCTGGCACCGTTGGATTGCTTAAATTTTTATTTCCCTCCTACTAAATTTCATGTGTGTAAACGTCTATCCTGGGGGTTTTCCTGCAGTGAGAGACCATGGGAAGTGTGTTTGGCACAAGGCTGGGTGGTAATAGTTGATTAAAGAGGAGAAGGTTACGGATCTCAAAGATTGATTACATTGTAAATCATAATTCTTCGCTTTTAAGAAATGGTAAACAGTCTACATGCGCCGAATGGTCTTGTGTTCTTTTCTCACATTTTCTAAAAGGTTTTGAGAGATACGGATAGAGATCATTAGGGTTGTCCAAGGCCAAAATTGGCAGGGGAAAGTGAGATTGGCAGGTATGGCTCTATGGCCGAGAGTGTCCAGGGGATGAAATATGGTTAGATGTGACGGGCAGGTTTGATAAGGCATTTTATAATTGAGGAAAGGATTCTGCTGTGTCGATAAACAGAGTGCCCATGTGTCTCAAGGGTTTAAACAGAGATGCATATGAGCCTCGGGTTGTCTCTTTGGGCCTTTTTCACCACAAGATATGTTAACCACTCTTTGAAATAGAGTTATACAAAGTAAATGTCGTGAATCGATCAAAAAATGAGCAGGATGTGCAGTTTCTAGTGGAAGAAATGCGAAAATTGCTTCAAGAAATTGAAGATAGCTATGAAGGAAAAGAAGAGTGTGAGGACAAAGTCCTTGTGTGGCTGTTCACTCTAGATGGGTGCTTCATTCTAGAGACTCTCAGGCTTCTCAGTGATGAATCACAATGGACCCTCGATGCTGAGTGGCAATGGAACCTCAATGCTGATCCAATTTTTAATACAAACAGGGTCCAGTCTTGTCAATTTGATATCTTCACTGATCTCCTTATGCTTGAAAATCAGGTTCCCATAGACGTCCTAATTAGGCTCTTGGAATTGGAGGAAGATTTAAACGAGGAGACAGCGAAGGCAGAGTTGCTTAGAATGATATGCGAAGGTATAATTGCCTTGGCTCACCCTTTCAATTATTCTCTGCAGCCAAAAACAGATCAATCACTAAAAGCGAATAAAGAGTGTGAGACAAAATTGATGGAAGAACTAAAGTTAAAGTACAAAGATCTGAAGCCATACAATCACATTTTGAGATTTTTTCACGAGTTCATTGTGTATGAATCCAAGAGTACCCATGAAAAGGAAAAAACGGAGGATGTTCGTGTTACTCTACCAGTGGGAGGCAATTATCATCATCGAACACCTCATAATCATAGCAAAGACGACTAGTGGATTAAAGGCTTTTACAGCATTGTTCGCCTCAGAAAACCAAAAATATTTTATATCTGCCCTGAAGTTTCTCTGCTGAAATATCCGTCTTTGCTGAAAGAAAGAGCTTCCTTGTAGCATTGTTAGCCACTATTCAGATCCATCTCTTGTAGCGTAAGTTACAAGAATATTTAGGCATTTATTT
>VDFB02385879.1:0-51578 GCA_007258455.2 Sequoia sempervirens | reverse complement strand
TGAATAGTGAATTTGCTACAGTATGCGTGAATAGTGCCCCGCGCTACAGTGTACGCTACAGTGCTTTGGCAATTTGGTAAAATTTACACAAGGGTTTCACAGCAGATTTATTTTGAAGAAGTGATTTGGAGAGGACATTGAAGTTGAGAATTATTTTATAAAAATTATTTCATACTAGAACAGGGGCGGCTGAGTCTGAGGTTCGATTTGGCATCAAGGGGTCTTCATCATGCAAGATATGGCTTGCTTCTTCATCACAGTGTCAAGGCGACTTCATGTGCCAGGTTCCTTTTGATTTATACAAGCTTAATGATCATTTAGATGCATTTCATGGTAGTTGCTGTAGGTGAACATTTTGTATCAGATCTGTTTGTAATCATTATATGAGTTGTAAGCCAAGAGTCTTGGCATTTGCATTGACATCATTGTTAGAAGATTGCATTCTCAATACTATATCAATAGTTGGTAGTTATCACTTGTTGTTTTTGAGCATTGAATGTTAATCTGAGGATGTATGTCAACTGTTTGACATAATGACAATGGCTGTAGATGCATGATAATCATATAGTTACTTATCATATGCATTGGAAACCAAAAAAACAAGATTGCATTACATTTAGAAACTTGTCAAACTCATAGAGATCATTTGCAAAACATCATTGGTGCATATTTTATCAAAACAAGCAACTATAACAGACTGAAAATAATCAGATCAGTAGGCAACAACATTGCATATCAATTGTTTGTCAATATTCCTTGAGGTGTTAAACACATCAGACTAGAAAAATTTCACATTATATTATAAAGTTATAATATTTTAATATTATAACTTAAGTGAATTGCTGAAAGGGGTCGCCCATCATGGAAGGGGACATTTTTTATTATAATTTATAATTAAAATTGTGATCGAAGACTATTGAAATAATTAAAAGAAAAGTTCAAATTTATTTTAATGATGCCTTTTTGAAAGAATTCACACTTTTGAGGAGATATAAGGGTTTCATTGGAATTCGAGCTCATTATGATATTGAATATTGAATTTTTGAGCAAGTCTTCTTCCGGAGAATGAAGCCTAGGGTTTCTGTTGTCTACAGACATTGGAGAACGAGCCATCTTCAGTGTTGCGATTCAGAGGCTGTGAAATACCAGCTAATCTATTGCTTTCAGAGGGATTTCTTCATTCAAAAGTGATCACAGAACAATCACAGAGTAATCATCTTCAGGGTTTTCAGTGTGTAATACATCCGACAGGGATTCTACAGTCTATGCGCCTAGTTCATTGAGATTTGGAGATTTGAGAGGGGGACGTACCATTATTTATTTGCTGGCTGCTGTCTCAAGGCTGTACCAATCTGCAGCAGGGCCGTACCATTGAATAAAGGCGTACTTTTCTATATTGAGCAAATCGCCATCTCTTTTGCCAGTCTGACTTCTTCACTGGAGGCGCCTATTTTTCTAGCATCTTCTGCAGACAATAACGAAGGGAGAAAAGTGGATATTCATTTCAGCAGTACAATTTCTTGAGGATTATTTATTGCTACAATACCAGGTTTTTCATCAAATAAGCATTGCTTTTTAATTCATCTGTTATCAGATCTTTTGTAAATCGCTCCAATAGATTAATATACTGATTGGCATCATTAGTTCTCATATTTTCTATCAATATTGGCACTGTATGATTTTATTTGAATTTTCTATCAAATTCTTGCAAAATCGCATTCTCTCTTAATACATGCAAAAACACAAAAAAATCAAAAATACACAAAAACAGTCAAAAACACACCGTTTCAGAAATCAGGGGAAACAAGGGTTTTTATAGTGGTATCAGAGCTAAATCTTGCCATCCTGAGGGTTTAGCAATCTTATGCAGCCACAGGAGTTTGGGTCACACAGGTATTATACACGCAGGCGAGCCTTGATTGACAGGCAACAGGGTTTGAACAGGCAACCGGGTAACATGGCTGATAGAACAGATATTCCTAGAACAGAAATTCCTCATAACCCTAGGGATCAGGACGATGCAGAGGTTTTACATGCTCTCAGAGACGTACGAGCAGGTCAACGGCAGTCTAACGACGTATTACAGCAGTTGACAGTAGCACTTTAGAGATTGGGTACTCTGAGGAGACCGTCACCACATCGTGACAATGACAAGAGTGATGCAGGATCACAGAGAGCACCTAGGACGGCTTCACGGACAGCAGATAGGCCCACTAGGCCTACTTTTGTGAGACAGGAGGCCGATGAGGTTATGGCAGGTGAGGAGCATGAGGAGTTGTTCGCAGATACACTTATGGCAGCGAATGAGGAGTGGGAGTTAGTACCACCTGAGGTCAGAGAGAGGATTACTTTTGACCGATTCATCACGCAGAGGAGAGAACATAACAGAGGTCGACAGGATTGGAGACCTAGACACCAGAATAATGATCTGAAGCATGCTACGAACAGGCTCACTCTAGCGATGTTCGATGGTAGTGGCAAGGTTATAGCCCAGGCCTGGATTAGTAAGCTAGATACTTTTCTCACATTGCATCCGATGGCTGAGAGGGATGCTATCAGGTATGCGACACTGTATCTTGAGGGGGTAGCTTACGACTGGTGGCACCATGGGATGGTGACACTCCAGCATGACCGGATCACATCATATCAGGAGTTTGTTGATAGGCTGGTGGAACGATTTGACAGGAAGGATCCAGAATCCTATTTTAGAGATTTGGCTCAGTTGCGACAGAGTGGCAGTCTAGAGTCTTACATTGGTGACTTCCAGAGATTGTCGGTTATGGTTCCTAATATTTCAGAGAGGCGTCTTGTAGTGCTTTTCATGGAGGGACTGACGGAGCCATTGAGAGGCTGGATCAAAGCTTTTGATCCTCCTTCGTTACAGGAAGCTATGAAGAAGGCACAAAGCATGGAGTTGGCAGCACCATCCATAAAATTCAACTCCAGAGGCACTTCTTCATTCAGGGACAATAAGGGCTTCAACAAAAACAGAGACAAATCAGATTGTAACAAAGATAAATCAGATTTTAAGAATGATTCAAAGGGTAAATCAGTAGCACCACCGTTGGATTGAGAGGCTCTTAATGATCTACGCAGGAAGAAGCTTTGCTTTTACTGCAAAGGTCCCTATGATGCCAATCACGATTGTCCTTTGAGGCCTAAGGGCAAGGCAAATCGGGTGATGTGGGCTTATTATGAGGAGTCGAAATCTGATAGTTCCGAACAGCAGGAGAGTTCTGAAGAGTCAGAGTTAGAGGCTTCAGAGCCTAAGGCAGAGGCAGAGTCAGAACTTCAGATTCAGGAGGCACGCCTATCTAGCATTCAGCAGGAGGGTTCATTCCGGATTCGTGGAGTTTTGGCAGGACAGAGGGTCATTACCCTTCTTGATACAGGAGCCACACACAATTTTATCGAGTCTATTTAAAACATCTCTTCCATTCAATCTTCATCATTTTTGCAGGTGGCGTCCAAAGGAGAAGAATAGAGCAGCAGATTTGAAGTTATATTTCAAGATTCTTAAGCTCAAGGTTGCTGATTCTTCATCAATTTTTTCAGACTAGCAGCATAAGACCTTGGCTTTTCATGCTTTTTCATCTAGAAGATCAAACTTTTGAAGAAGGTCAAGATTTTCAATTTTCAGCCATCTGGGTTTCTTCATCTTAGTCTTTTGAAGAATTTTCAAGAAATTTTCTCAAGTTGCAGCAGCTGCTTTTTCTTTGCATGTTAGTGAAATCCTTAGAGTTTGCAAATTTTAATCATTTGGGTCCTCTTGAAACATTCTTCTGAAGAAAACCCATATCACAACTTTTTTCGAGAAAATTTCAAATTCTAGGGTTGACTGTTTTTTCAATCAGCCATCAGTGTTTTTCAAATTTGATCAACTAGGCCCATTTCTAATTGTATTTTGAACAAAACCTAGGTGCCAGCCTTTTTCAGAGAAAATTGAAGAAATTAGGGTTTGTTGCTATTTTAGTCTACATTCAAAAATTTCAATAAATGGACGATCTGGGTTGTCTTGTAACAAAATTCTAAGCAAAAACCATATCTCAGAAAAAATTCCAAAATTGTCTTCGTTTGAAGCTGAAAAACCAACATTCTAAAAATAGTAAGTTGCTCAAAACTTGTCTGAACCTAGGCGAGTTTACAGTCATTCTTCAAGGTTTTCAAAATGGAATACAATCTTAATGATTTCAAGACTAAATCAGCTCTCTACCTGATTTCATCAAAACAGCTGAGACAAATTTGTATCACATCAAGCCGGTGTTTGATCTACATGCTTTGGAGAGCGCAGGCAACACTACAATCAGAAACTTGGGACACTCTGGACTCGTTGCAGCAGCATCTATTCCTATTTCAGTTCAGAGCCTCGAGTTTGTAATCGCTTAAGCATTACAATCTAATGACAAGGGAGATTCAATCAGTTGATGGCAGATTGATATATAGTCTGAAACCTGATGTGATCGAGAAATGCTTTTCCATTCCTCCTTGGCCTGAAAGTGTCACTATCTTTAAGGGTGAATGTGAAAGGATATGGGAAATGCACAAGGACAAGTATAAGAAGAAGATTGTGCAGAAGTGGATGAAAGAAAACATAAGATTCTACCAAGTCACATTTCCATGATGTTAGCAAGGTTTGAATAAGTGGCCAATGAGGTTAAAGATTTCCTAAGATCAATTATAGATGGAGAGGATATCTTAGAAAAGCGTAACTTTGCTATTGAGGGTATAGATGCACCTTACTGGGACACAGTTTCCTACTTTTTAGCAGATGTCATTGAGATTTAAAGCAACTTTCTTCCAGAAGCTTTCTTTCTGCTTCTTTCTATTCTTGGAACAATTCTTATCCATTCTTTGAAGAAGAGAAAGAAGATAAGTATAATAGTTGGCATTTCCTACTTTTCTTGCTTTCTTAGGTATTAGATGTTATCTTCTTTCTAGGTTTAGAAATAAAGCTTGCTTGCTGAGCAAGCCCTACATTGTGAAAGCAAGGAGATTTTAGGGTTCCCTACTCCTCTACTTGCCTATAAATAAGAGCCTTTGCTTATTAGTTTTCTTTAATGATTATTGTGATAGCAAATTGCGAGCCTGAAATGCAACAAGTTGTTATTTAGTGTCAGTTCACTTTGTGTTACAACCATGCTAGTGATAACAAAACATTGAGCCTAAGTGCCTTCTATTGTTATTCAGTGTTGTTCAATTGTGTTTATGATAGCGAATTGTTGAGTCTCTTTTAGCCAACAAGTAGTTATTGTAATTGATGTTCCTTTTGCGTAATAACAAGTTTTGCAAGCCTCTTTAGCTGCAAGTTCTTGTTCCAGGCATGTGTTTGGTAATTTTTGTTCCAGAAGTTTGAGAAATAAAATCATGAGCCTCCTTTGTCTTGGTATAATGTCTCAGATTTCCGTTTATTGTGTTATGCTTTTGTGATCTTAATTTTAGCCTGCATTGAAGTGTGTAGATGTATGTTGAGAAAGAGTTCTTTTAAGCCTTTGTCAGAGAATCAAACCTTGTTCATTTCTAAATTCTCTTGCTCTACGTATTACTTGAGAAATTAAAAATGTCTTTAGCTTAAGTTAGTCGTAGTTGAAAGTTCTTAATCAGAAAATCTCAGCTGCAACGTTTGTGTTTTATAAACCTTGTGCTCTAGCTGAAACAAAAAGATAGGCAAATTAGTTTTAATTTACTTTCTTTCATACCATCAGCAAGAGGGAGCTTCCCCTCCTAATTTGAAGAGCAATTTATTTGTTCATAGCTGTCTGTTTCAAATTCACATTCCAGAGGTGTGAATTAAACGCCAACAAGGCATAACCTCTAACTTGTTCTATAGGCACCAACCTACAGGAAGCACCAACTCCCTCAATTTGTAGGCACCAACCCCCACTTGCCAAGCACCAACTGAGCAAAAGTTAATAACTTCATAAACAATGTTCCACCTTAAATGTTGCTTCTTCAATAGATGATGGACAATTCTGCTCAAATATCTCCTTCAAATCTGCTTATAATCCTGATTTGTATCTGTTTCAATATGCTCCAAAGTCTTCTTTAATCTTGCATGAAACCTTCTTTACAAATCTTCATATGCTATATTTATATATTTGCTGTTAGATATCTGCTCTTCTAGGACTGATTATTCATGTTTTCACTTGCTCATCTCATATGTTTTTATATCTTCATGAACTGCTGTGTATATATGATGAACACACTTTACTGCACACAAATATCTTCAATATAAATCAAATTTGCTCTTCATACTTTGCTATCTCTCTTATTTATGCTCAGAAAGTATTCATCACATACACATTCTCATTCACTCACACTCACCCTAAGTAAATCTGCTGATATGTATTTGATGTATCTTTAATACTCCACACACCACACACCTTCATATGCATATCTGAATATGTTTTCTGGATATTAACTTTGTTCTCCACATACTCTCATTCATTCAGTTCAGTCGCACCTTTTTTTTATTCTCACGATCCTGATTCACAATTTATATCTTATACTTTTAACGAAATGATGCATCTCTTAAATGTAGATAACCTTTTGAATGGACATCACCCTTTTGAATGGACATCACTTTTTATTAACAAAACTTACCTCTTAATCGCACCTCCTCATTAATTTAAATCTGGAGTTTCATTAGAAGAGAATTGTGCTTTTTTCGTAATGATTCACTTCCTATTATTGAACGAAATCGTTGCAACTTTAGTTAATAAAATTGTTGCCTTTGGCGATTTAAATGAATCACTGCCCTTTTTTTGTCATCACCTCTCTTTTGTCTTATTCTATGTTTGTCTTATATGACTGCTCTTCTAAATCCAGTCGCTGCTTTTTAGTTGCTATATATTTTTTCTTTATTCCTCTTTTGCCTTTATGTGACTTTTTGTCTTTTTATTAAAAATATGAATCGTTGTTTTTCACTTTTAATTGCTCCCTTCTATCAACACTTAATCTCTACTTTAACTTTTATTTGTTTTATTTTTTATTACCCAACTTTAATTGCTGCTATCTTAGAACAATTGCTGACACCATAAACTTAATTAACTTAATTACTTCATTATTTATCATTGTCATTTTCAATATTGAATTTCTGTGCCTTTTTAAATATCATAATCGCTGCTTTAAATCTGTTGTCATATTTGCCTTATGTCTGATATAAATCTGCTGCATTCTCCACATCTACTTCTGCTTAAGAATCGAATGACATTGCATTGTAGACCTTAATCATCGCTGTGCATTTGAAGTCATAGAATTTGTGTGTGACCAAAGTAAGTGGCTTTCAAATATGTTATCTTCAGTCATGCCATTCTTCTTACTTTACCTTGACATCAATGACAATATCCAACAATCTCCTCATTCTATTAATGATAGCAAGCTTTGTCTTTGTACCTTTGACATCAATGATTAAACTACATCAGCCACGATGTTTCATTTGAGACTCTTATTCAAAATATAACATAAACTAGTAGTTTTAACTTTTGTATCTTTGTCATTTTTCTATATTCTTTTGCATTTCCACTTTTCTAGATCACTCATACTTTGTCATTAAGCTCAATATATACTACCACTAGGTTAGGAATTTGTGATGTATATTGAAATGTCATCTAGATGGTGCTTCGCCCTTAAATGTATTGCCTATGAGATAACTTCTAAGTGTACAAATTTGCAGGTTGGGTTCGGTTAACTTTGGTAGAGCAATATTTAATCTCTTGCAAGGAATGCAGTCAAACTCCTAATGAAATACTCTTGAATAAACTATATAACATGAAGGTATCTTGAATTCACATACTATATCCATTTTTCTTTTATTTGTTTTTTTGCTTCCTACCAATGTAGAAGATATACTTTACATGAATTCCTGTTTTACAATGTAATCTAGTTTTCTTTATTTTTCTGTATAGCAGGTATCAGAAGATGAAGTTGTGGTATCTAATTGTGGGCTGGATGATGTGTCTGTGTTGCCTTTGATAAAGGCACTTGGAAAGTATGGGATATTCTCACTCCTGGATTTGTCTCACAATTCCCTAGGTGAGGTCTTCTTTATCTTTTCTAATATATCATGAAAATAGCGTATATAATGCGTGCACTTACAAAGACTAGAAGATGTACTTGGCTATTATGTTCTTTTAGACAAGGAGGTTCCTACTTGTGCTAAGGGTGGTTCATTTGACTTGATGGCATATTTTGGAATATCTGTTTTCAATTTCACCTCATTAACACCTTAGGACATGAAAACTTGTTAAATTCTGTCAATGTCTCTTATAGTTTGGTTCATTGATATCAATTTTTGTGATAATTTTTGTGCCAAAGATTGAACCTTTCTTACAAGTGTTTATGTTCTTTATGTGATATTTATTCTAAATATTTAAGACTGCAAAGTCGGCCTAGGGTAAAACTCATTAACCTTATATATACATTTAAAGCATATCTTTATTGGTGTTGGCTGCTCTATTATGAGTATGATATGCATATAGGCACGTGTATGTGCATATACTGGAAACATGCCTCATTTATTGATTCATATAATGCAAAATGATGACTAAGAAGTTTGGTTCACAAGAGATCCTCTCGTCGTGAAAGCAAGGAAAGCAAGATTTGCACGTGATCATACGTTTCAATAAGCAAATCATTCTCAAACAAATACAGAATCTATGTCGAGTATTTGTAGTGGTTTGGCATGTTGTTGGTATAAATAATTAGGTTGTATTCTCGATTAGGGGGGTCTAATGAAAGATTTCCCAAGCTAGCAGCCCAACACACAACACCCCATCCATGCAACAGAAGCAATAATCTAAAGCTACAATAACTTTTCTTAATTGTCTCTAATAGCATTACAATTTGCATTATAAAAATGTATTATGCTATAGGGAACTACAACAGTTCCTTCAGATTGTCTCCCCTCTCTGTATGAGGGTTTCCATAACCTTCCTCATCACAATTCCCTATTTGATTTCCATGTCTCTATTATCTTTTCTTAATTTTTCTAAATATAGTTTTCCATTCCCTCTTCTTTATAAATAGGGGTCCATTTCCTCTGTTCTCTTTCCTTGAGATTCTAGAGGCACATTCACACTAAAAAAATAAATTTTAATATAATGCCGCCTCAATCAAGAGAACCTGCCAGATCCTCTAGCCAACAACAAAAGAAAAACCATAACAAGAAACAATTGCAGTATAGAGTTGTAAGCACCACCTCAAGGAAGAATAAAGAGCTAGGGGAAAATGCATAGAAGAAGCCACATGGCCAAAGAAGAAATTGCCTGAGCTCCAAAATGATAGAAAGATTGACCCAAGGAAAAGAACCACATAGTCACTGAGCAAATCAGAGCCTCTAGATGCAAGAAACAGCCAAGGAAAAAGATAATCAAATGCTACATGGTTAAGGAATGATCAAACATCTCGATGCAACAAAAAAAAAGGTAGGTAAATGGTTTGAGTAGCCACAAAGAAGATTAAAGGTCCAAGAAGAAGTGCCATGCTGTCAAGGAATGATATCAAAAGAATAGCTTTGCAAATAAGAAATTGTTCCACATGAACATTAGGTTAATTGCCATCGGTCCAATGAAATGTGTGCAGTTGAAGAAGGCAAGAAACAAGCTGCCAAGAACAGAATGGGCCCTGAATCAGTCACCAGGTGTAACATTGGTAATAAATTAGAAAGAAAAGCTTTGCATGGTGTCTACATTGCTTCAACAATAGACACAAGAAATAACTTGATCCATGGTGCTGCCATGTCTAGAAAATGGCAAAAAGCACATAGATTTATAAGTCTAACAGTTTGCAGTTTTAAAAGCTCATGATTTGTCCTTTATATTTGATTATATGTGTAATGAACCGGACTAATTTTTTTTGTTTTTTCCAATTACAATTACAATCAACACGCACCCGTTAAGGTTAGTTTGAAAACCAAAACGATGTGGAAATAACTCTAACCAAGAATGTGCCCATGACAGACGAACATATGGTCAGAGGATTTGATACAATGCAAAACTGGAAGGAACTCTAACCAAGAATGCGTCTAGGAAAGACGAGCATATGGTCAGAGGATCTTATGCATGCTAAACTGAAAGTAACTCTAACCAAGAATGTGCCGAGAGATGGCAAGCATATGGTCAGAGGATCCCTATGAACTGCTGTCTGAAGTAACTCTAACCAAGAATGTGCCAAGATTGGCGAGCATATGGTTAGAGGATCCCTAGGTTGCAACTAATAAATTACAATGATTTAACAAGATAAATAAATGGCTGGCAGTACTACTGAACAACCTTACAATGAAGATAATATCCCGCAAGCACACTGAATTAATGAGATTATCAAGCTGCAACTGAATAGAATATCTTTCAAGTATCAAATATGACTTTCAATGCTCAATCCCAGCCCACAGGACACATTTCTTAACTCTGATATATCAGACCAACAACTGAAATATGTCAACCAACAACCCTAGAACTCACCAAAATACTTGCAACTCACTCAATACTTGCCAGAATGACATGAGACTTGATGCAAACGAATGCTAGGATGATGACAATGAAGCCTAGACTGAGAAACAGTTGACAAATTGAAGTATTTTTTTTTCTAAACATTTGCCAGGTAGACCAGAAAGGTTTGGCCTCAAGAGGGGCGATTTTCACTAGATAAAATTAAAATCTTCATTAAAAATTTTGCAAACTAGCACAAATGGTCGCCCCTCGCAAAGAAATAGATTGGGGAAATGCCTAGAACAATTTTGTTTTTATTTCATGAAATATGAGCAAAAACTGCAATTAGCTATGCTAACCAGCAACTCCAAAATGTGACTAAAATGCAAGAACTCGACTACAATATGTAAGAAACTCAACTACAATGTGCAATAAACTCAATTACAACTAATATCTCAACTAGTTGTTATCTTTCAAGTAAGAAGTCAAGCCCAAGCTAGGAGGTATGCATTCCTCGAAGCAACTCTGAAAATATTTCAGCAGCATAACAATATGATAGAAAATAAGATGTCCAAATGAAGACCCAACCTCTCCTTATATAGCTTTTGATAAGAACTTCTAGAAGCCTCTAGAAAGTGCGCCCAAATTAATTGAATTTCAAATCCACTTTTCCACTTGTATTTGTATTTTATTTAATCTTCAATTATCTCCTTCCTTGGGCGTCCAAACATGAGGAGATTAATTCATTTTTAATAAAATAAAACTCTTCCTTCAAATAGGTGTCCACTTCCTCAAGCAATATTTGGCCTTAGATATATTTAAAATAACCTTCTGATGAGACATCCACGCCTCAAGACCCCTTTTAAAAACAACTTAAAGTCATATTGCTAGGCCAAGGGGTTAATGTGAAAATATAACATTATTTTAATTAAAATAACTTATCTCTCCAAAAATTCATCAAAAGACCAAGAATCAACAATACCAATTGAATTGCCTGAAGAGGAAAGCCTGCTGAACTGATGCCAACTGCACTGCTGCCAAAAATAGAATTTACTAAAAATAGTAAATTCAGAATGTTGCTCGGATCAAAGTGAATGCGATACCATTGTGAAGCTTTCTGGAAACCCAAAAGGAATCCAAAATCCAAACAACCAAACTCCAACATGCAAACCCCAAAATCTTCAAAAGAGACCATCAAGCAGTCGCAAACCCTAATTTTGCCTCTGACTAGCCAACAACACACCGAGGATAGGCTATCAATCACTGGAAAGTGTAGGGCTAAAAATAGGGACATTACAATATGCATAAAGGAATAATAATCAGTTATCCAGCCAACCAACATTTGACTTATCATCTGTGTTCCACGGCCTTTTGGGGACGAGGGGCCGAGAGGGGGTAGGGGGGCGTTTCACGGAATATATTATAGATAGAGAGAGGGAAAGAGAGATATATGTCAATAAATTAATAATTGCTAACAACAATATCAATATATAAATAAATCGCGAGTAGTAGCATAACAACATAATAAATGTCATTAAAGCATTATAAAATTTATCATAGCAATATCAAACATCAATAAAACCATGGTCTATCAATATCAATAAATCACGAGTGGTAGGAAATGGAACTAAGTAAGTGCAGCTCCCAGCTCCTCAAGGCGTCCCAACACAAACAAAATGCAACTTGAGTGAAGAAAAAAACGTAGTCAAATAGAGCCCAGTCACGACTTTACTCTAAGCGTTAGAAACAAAAACTTGAAGAAATTTGTTTCATGCCTCTTTAAAATGCAAAAACATCTGTTAAATGCTGTGTTACACAGGGACACGTCCCCTACCACAAAACCCCCTGTACCTATCCCCATCCATCCCAGGGACGGGGGGACACATCAGGGACAGTCCCCGACCATCCCCGAATCAAGAAAATTCATAGGAAACGGCGGGGAACGTTTCCTCTTGTTTGGGAACGGTCCCCCGTCCCCGGTGACGGCGGGGGACGTTGGGAACGTCCCTCGCTGTCCCTGGGGACGGCTAACCATCCCCTGTGTATATGGAGCTCCAAAAAATTAAAGAACATAAAATTTTGTTTTTTAAAATATTTTATATTGCTATTAAATGTTTTGTGGGCCAACAACAACATAATGTGCTTGTGAAAAGTCTAAAAACAAAAATTTAAATAAAACTTAATAAAGTTTCATAAGATTCAATGATATTATTTGGCTCTCATGGCAAGCAACGGCAGGGGCGATGACTTCACACAGCAAAACACAGGAAAATTTCTGCCTCGCCTCAGTCTAAACAATTTTTTGGCATTTTGCTCCTATGTTTGGGCATTTAACAGAGACGTTTTTGCATTTTAAAGAGGCATGAAACAAATTTCTTCAAGTTTTTGTTTCTAACACCTAGAGTAAAGTCGTGGCTGGGCTCTATTTGACTACTTTTTTTCTTCACTCAAGTTGTATTTTGTTTGTGTTGGGATGCCTTGAGGAGCTAGGAGCTGCACTTACTTAGTTCCATTTCCTACCACTCTCATGATTTATTGATATTGATAGACTATGGTTTTATTGATGTTTAATATTGCTATGATAAATTTTATAATGCTTTAATGACATTTATTATGTTGTTATGCTACTACTCTTGCGATTTATTTATATATTGATATTGTTGTTAGCAATTATTAATTTATTGACATATATCTCTCTCTTTACCTCTCTCTCTTTACCTCTCTCTATCTATAATATATTAATAAATTTTGAAAAAATCCTATATATATATGTATTTTGTATGTCGCCGTCCCCTACCGTCCGCTAAAAATGGGCCCCTAGGAAACGTCCCAAAAATGCGTCCCCAATTGTCTCCCCGTCCCCGTCCCCGTCCCCAAAAGGCTGTGAAACATAGGTTAAATGCCCAAACATAGGAGCAAAATGCCAAAAAATTGTTTAGACTGAGCCGAGGCAGAGATTTTCCCGTGCTTTGCTATGTGAAGTCGTTGCCCCTGCCGTCGCTTGCTGTGAGAGCCAAATAATATCATTGAATCTTATGAACCTTTATTAAGTTTCATTTAAATTTTTGTTTCTAGACTTTACACAAACACATTATGTTGTTGTGGGCCCACAAAATATTTAATAGCAATATAAAATGTTTTAAAAAACAAAATTTTATGTTCTGTAATTTTTTGGAGCTCCATATACACAGGGGACGGTTAGCCGTCCCCGGGGACAACGAGGGGCGTTCCCAATGTCCCCCGCCGTCCCTGGGGACGGGGGACCATTCCCAGACAAGAGGAAACGTTCCCCGCAGTTTCCTGTGAATTTTCTTGATTCGGGGACGGCCGGGGACTGTCCCTGATGCGTCCCACCGTCCCTGGGACGGATGGGGACGGGTACAGGGGGTTTTGGGGCAAGGGATGTGTCCCCGTGTAACACAACTTATCATTAATATCAAATGTAACCCTTTATGCACTAATTCTTCTGTTGCAGTCTATCACCAAGGCAAAAATACTCTGGAATACATAGTTCTCCTACAACAATAGTATACATGTCTTATAGCAGAAAATATACAGTCCCTGTTGCTTTTTAGCAGCATTTTATAAACACACAAAACTATTCTACAGCCCAGTGACTGAGTATGAAATATTTAACTAACCGCTAACCTTCTAGGTTATAGGTTAGTTATATAACCAAGAAGCAAGTTAAATGAAGTTACGTGGGTTTTCATGTGGACTGGGATACCCTTTTTAGAATTGTGAAAAACCACAAAACCACAAGCCATAGGATCAAACAACGAACAAAGACACCTTCCACGCAAGAGATCTGCACATAATATGTGCAATATTCCTATAATGAACCAGACTAATTTTTTTTTTTATATTTTCAATAACAGTTACAAAGCAACATGCACCCGTTAAGGTTAGCAAATAACTAAACAAAGCAAAATTCAACTCTAACCAAGGATGTACACCAGGATCCCGAGATGGGCAAGGTGTGAGCATATGGTCAGAGGATTTCAATGCAATGTTGAACAAAGAACTCTAACCAAGGATGCGCCGAATGACGACGAGCATATGGTCAGAGGGTCCCTATCATCTATCATGTTGAAAGTAAGCTTGACGCCAAGAATGTGCTTACCATCCCAAGGTGGGAAGGGAGCTACCATATGGCGGAGATGCTACAACTACAATGCAATTCAAATGTAAATAGGCGGCAAGCCAGCCTCTTCCACTTATTCAGTGGGGATTACAAGCATGAAAAGAAAGGTGAGAAGAATGCTGACAGTACTACTGTTCAACTTACAATATGATAGATATTACTTGCCAAGAGCATAAGAGTAGAACTAGTTAGTGCTGCAACAAATAAGAGAACTCTCCTTTGCTTAACAAGAATGCCAAGGCCAATAACTTCACTCAAAGACCAAACTGATGATTCTGATTTGGACAGACCTGCACTTTAACATGTATAACCAGCAACTCAACACCTCACAAAAATGCTCATATCTCTCTCACAACTCACCCTATTAAAGGGAAACCAAATGCAATATCCCCTAATGATGATGGCTACCAGATTTGAGCACTGAAACCCACCCAAGACCCCTTAAATCTTTTTGCACGAATTCCAATAAAGTACCAAATGGTACGGCCCCCAAAGAAAGGCGATTTTACTTAATAAAATTCAATCCTTTGAAATAAAATCTGTAACTTGTCAAGAGTAGGCGTCAATATCAAGGAAGGCTAATGGATCAATACCTAGAAAGAGAATAATTTTATTTTTTGATATATGGGAAAAAACAACCTTAAACCACATAGAAACATCAATTCCAGAAATTGATGTAAAAAGAAGATTTGATCTACAAAGCATTAACTCAAGCTACAATGCAAACCTTACTACAACATTCACTCAAAGAACAAGCAAACCTCTCTACTAGGTGCTATCTCTCAAGCATGAAGTCGAGCCAAGGCTAGGAGGCATTCATTCCTCGAAGCAATCCAGCAACCATTTCGGCAGCATAACAATACTCAAGATATCAGATACCAAAATGAAGACCCAAAGCTTCCTTTTATAATTTTGAGAAGACCCTCCAGAAGCTTCTAGAAGAGAAACCCTAATTTTCAAATTTGAATTCAATCTTTTCCCTCCAAGAGATGGTGTCCCATTTTCCAAGCAATATTTGACTTTAATTTTAAATTAATTCCCTCCTCAAAGAAGGCGTCCAACTCAAGCATGAAATAGACCTTTGAATAATAATAAATTTCCTTCAATGAAGCGCCCACCCTTGAAGAACACCTTTTAAGAACAACTTGAAGTGATGTAGCTAGGCCAAGGGGGGAGTCAACATTAAAATATAACATTAACATAACATTATTTAAATAAAATGAACTTATCTCTCCAAAATGCATCCCAAGGCCAAAATTGATCAAACCAACTGAGCTGACTGAAGATGAGAGCCATCCGTGCCGAAACCAACAGGACCACTGCCAGAAATAGAATTTACTAAAAATAGTAAATTCCAGAAAATTGCCCGGATCAAAGTGCATGCGATACCATTGCGAAGCTTTCTGAAAACCCAGAAAGAATCCACAATCCAAAATCCCAAACTCCAGGATGTAGCCGTCATAACTTACTAAAAATAGTAAGTCCGGAGAGGTTGCCCGATGCAGTTGCAAGTCATACCTCTGCGAAGCTCTCTGAAAACCCAGAAGGAATCCAGAATCCAAACAACCAAACTCCAACAAGCAAAACCCTGAATCATCAAGAGAACCCACCAAGCAGCCGGAAACCCTAATTCTACTTCTGACTGGTCGACAACACACCGAAGATAGGCCATCAATCACTGAAAAGTGTAGTGCTAAAAACGGGGACATTACAGTCCGCCCTTCCCAAAATTGCTTGTCCTCAAGCAATACCACCACAACTCCAGAAAATTTAAGACTGATCCATACCCAAACAAGTATGATCCCAGGTTTCCAAGTCCGTCTCAGGAAGGACCCACCACGCCGATGCTACATCACTCTGATCACATCAGTGAAAACATCATGCCAATGCTGCAATAACCTTCCTTGTAACTCCAAGGTGTTACCATCCATGGTACTCAAATTGAAAGATCTTAAAGGACTAAAATAATAACATGCAACGCCTGAAGTTCAAGAGGCCCAAAGTCAATAGTATCAACCATATCACTGTCAACCACAATTCTAGGTAAGAAGAAAGATAGGCTATTCAACTCAAAACCAATCTCCTCAGCATTCCTCCACAAGATAACAAACGAGGCCCTAATGGCAAATGTGACATCTTCAAATCTTCTTGCAAAGAGGAAAACAATCCTTTGCAAGAGCTCAACAAACTCATACTCATGTCCTCTTATGGAGCTACTATGCACCAACTGAATTATACTGACACCACCAAGAAGACTGCTAATTACTCTTACAGTTCCAACTCCAAAAGTCTCAGAATGAACAGCCAGAGCATGTGGAAATCCGCCGTCCTGAACCAACACTAAGAGTAAACTATCAAAGTTTACATCACAAACCATCATAAGGTGAACTTGGAGAGTAGGAGAGGTGTGAAGGAACAAATGATTGCTGCTGATCAAGGCTGAGGTCAGCGTAGTGCAGTCAAATTTAAGAGTTCTACACAAAGGAAAACAACACCACTCAAATTCCCTAGTGTGAGCATGTGAGATGACCGTCGAGCTGCAAGGTAACACCTCCAAAGTGGCAGGAGAACAAACTTGAGCAATGTCCAAATGAAAACTATCACCCATTAGGCAATAAGTGAAGAACCAACTCTCCTGAATGAGAGTAACTCCCCATGTAAGGTGGCTGGTTTGCCTCCAACCAGCAAGCTCATGTCTCAAAATCTGCCCTTGTCTTAGCCGAAAATCACTCCCAAGAGCAACCGATCGTTCATCTCTCCAATCCATACTCAAAATTTCTCTCCAATCCATTTGTTGATGAACAAGCGGAACCATCAAGTGGCTGGAAAAGAAGGGAACAACATCAACAAATCTGAAAATTTGATCCTTATTCCTCCAAAAGTCCTTTCCATATGTAATAAACTCTATCAAGCCAAGTTGAGGATCCCAAATATGGATACCCAACTGAAGATGATTTCCAACGCACTGAAAAGAAAACTCAATACATTCCCAAATGTTAGCCAAAACCAAGTGCATACTCATGAATCCCTGAAACCAATTCCTGATAGTGTTCACATCTGTGGAACATGAAACAAATGTTGTCTTCATTCCGAACTCCAAAAACGGACTAGTTTGAGCCCAAACATCATTCCACCCAAGGGATAGATTGTCAAGAGTGCCAACACCGGTTTTAGGTCTGCTCTTCCCCCATTCCTCATGAGTAGTAGATCTGAAATCATCACTCCTTGCTGCTGTAATGAAGTTACCCCTGTAAATAACCTTTTTTTGTTTTTTTCACAATGCAATTACAATGAACACGCACTCGTTAAGGTTAGCACTAAACCAAAACGATGCTGAAAGTAACTCTAACCAGAATGTACACCAGGATCCCGATGTGGGCAAGGTGTGAGCATTGGTCAGAGGATCTAATGCAAATGCAAACTGAAGGGAACTCTAACCAAGAATGCGCCTGTGCAGACGAGCATATGGTCAGAGGATCAATGCATGATGAACAGTATGTAACCCTAACCAAGAATGGCGCCGAGTGATGGCGAGCATATGGTCAGAGACTCCCTAAACTATTTAACTGAAAGTAAATAGGCGGCAAGCCAGCCTCTTCCACTTATTCAGTGGGAAATACATGTAAATTCAAAGATGAGAAGAGACAAGTGTTGACAGTACTACTGTTCAGCTTACAATAAGTTAGAGAGCCTGCCAAAAAGCACAAGATAAGAAACTTCCAAGCTGTAACAAATTAAGAAACCTCTCCAACACTCTCAAACTCTTTAAATATCAACTTCTCACTCAACTGCTGATTTTCTTAAATCTGATATGACTGATTTTTGACAGAAAATGCACAGAACAGCAACACAGCAACTAACTAAATTGCTCATAGAACGCTCAAAACTCACCCAAATCATATGGAACTAAATGCAAACTGCTCTAAGAATGATGGCGCCCCAAAATGAATGCATAAACATCACCTATTGAACTCTATTTAATTAGCACAGATCCCAAAGCCATTTCCAGAAAGGTACGGCCCTCTTAATAGGGCGATTTTCTTTTAAAAATCCAATGAGCAATATAAAAATCTGTAACTTTGCAAAGATGGTCGCCTAGCATAAGGAAATAGATTACTTCAATGCCCAGAACCAAATTAATTTTATTTTCAAAGCTGTGATCAATTCTTACATTCTCCTATGATGTTCAGCAACTCCAGAAATGAACAAAAAATGCAAAACTAGAACTCCAAATGCAAATACTAAACTGAAAATGCAAATCAAACCTATTACAAGCTAACCTCTCAACTAGTTGCTATCTTTCAAGCAAGAAGATGAGCCAATGCTAGGAGGTGTGCTTTCCTCGAAGCGAGTGCCTGAAGACAATTCAGCAGCATAACGATGTAGTAGACAAAAGATCCCAAATGAAGAGCTGAGGCCAGAATAAATAGATGTGAGAAGAGCCTTCTAGAACCTTCAAGAAGGGCGCCCAAACCCTAATTTTGAATTCAAACACATTCCCTCCAAAAGTGGCGTCCTTTTTCCTTTTAATCAAATATTTCACTTTTTAAATAAAAGTCAATCTCCTCAAGTAGGCGTCCATTTCACTTAGCTCAATATTTGACTTTTAAAACATAATTTATCTCACAATGACGCCTTGACCCTTTAAGTCCCCTTTTTAAAAACAACATGAAGTTGTACTGCTAGGTAAAGGGGTGTTATAATATTAAAATATAATATTATAATGAAAAATACTTATCTCTCCAAGAAAAATGCACCCAAGGCCAAAAATTGAAGTGCCAGCTGAACCAACTGAAGAAGAAGACCAACTGAACTGAACCCAACCTGTCCACTGCTAAAAATAGAATTTACTAAAAATAGTAAATTCATGAAGTTGCTCGGAATGCCAAACTGACCATACCAACGCGAAGCTCTCTGAAAACCCAGAAAGAATCCTCAATCTGATTTCCAAACTTCAAGCAACAACCTCATAAAAATAGGAAACCCTAATTTTACCATTCAAGTAGCCTATGGGTCCAGAATAGGCCAACGGTCATCGAAGATCTATCACATTTGAGAAGGGACATTACACGGCAGCTACCACAACTTGTCTCATCAACATCTTGATGTCATAGATGTTGAAATTACCTTGCTTCGACACCTCCCATATGGAATCTTCACCCTTGAGCCCACTTATGCATTCATTACTAATCAACAGACGTGGCACTTCCTCATGGAGTGATATCAAAGCATCCAAGCACTAGAAACCATGCTCAGTCTCATTCTCCGTTTCATCTTCCATCTCATAGAGAGGATTGTCATAATCTTCCTCATCACCTTCTTCAAAGAGAGGATTGTCAAAAACTTGAAAGTTATTCCATCCATCTTGCTGATCCAAATCTGCACTTGTAACTTCAGTCCTTCTTGTGAAACCTTCAAGGTCAAACTCTTCTCGAAGACTATCAAGCTCACAAATTACTTGCTTGATTTCTTCGGCTTTATGTGCATTCTCTTGCTTTGTGAAAATTTTGAAATCAGCAAACTGATTTTCTACCTCCATTAATGCCATTTGAGTTTCTTCCAACGTAGCTCTTGTTGATTCAAACTCCAGATAAAGTTCATCAAACTTCCTCTCTCTATCTTGAAAAGCACAAATGGTCTTCTTTGCAACTTCAATGGCGTGATCACGATCTTCAACCAAGTGCATGTACTCGGACTTCAAGGTTACCAAAGAGTTTCTGATAAGTTGCAGATTGGGAAGGGCAACTTCATCTTTCACTCCTCTTTGTCTCTCTTCACGCTGAGCCTTCCAGTACAACTCTTCAACCATGCTAAGTGTGTGATCAAATAGGGATAGAGCTTGCACTTCCTTGTCAACGGACACCTTGAATTGTCTGTCCCAATCATGAGAATTCAAAGATGATGAACTGCTGATAGGCTGCAACTGAAAATCAGAACCTTGTCCCTTGTCTTTGCTGCCCTCATTGCTGCTCCAACATTCTTGTTCTTCACCATTGACTAGTGGAGAATGCTCATTGTCATAAAAAGCATCATACTTCACAAATTCTTCGACCCCAAGTTTGCAATCAGCTTCTTGAATTGGTAAATCAGCCTTGTGTTCTAAAACCACTTTAAACCTTTCTTCTTCAAGAGCCATAAGGTCTTCTAGCTCTTCATCCACCTCACCATCTTCTTGATCAAAGGCTATGACAGCCCCTAACTCGAACGAAGAATCATTGAATGTTGTTCTGAAAGTTTCGGGAGTAACAACATCCTCCTTGGTGGCTGCAACCAACTTGACGGGGTCACCATGGAGCTTTTGGCTTTTCAGATAAAGCTTCGCTTCATCAAAAACATCCTTCATCCCTTTTTCCTTCAATGTAACCACCATCTATAGGTATATTTCTGATCTCATCTTTAGTAGTCATATGCATAATAAAAAGGTCTCCTTGATCACTTGTCATAATTTCTTCTTGTGAAAACTCTTGAGGAGTTTGGACAGCAACAAGAGGAAAACTATCCATCACCAAATCTTCAACACGAGGTGGTACAATCATGTTGGAATCATTACTGACATTATCACTTTGGCAATGGTCATAGGTTGATTCAAAGGCACCATTAGTATTTCCTTCTACTTGCTCTTCTTTAGCAAACTCATCCCATACAACAACACTACTGAAATCTTCTGTGAAGCCCTTAGCTTCAAGACCTTCATAGGTTGAATCCTTATTAGGACTCAAGACTGTTGCTATGTTCTTTTCACTGAACTGATCTTCATCACTTCCTATTACATGCAAGACGAGGGAAGTATTATGGGGCTCTACCCTTAACTCCTCATTTGTCAGGGTATTTTCATCAAGCTCTAGTTCATTTTGATGTGATGGGTGCACCTTGCTCGTGCCATCTTCACTACTGGATGACTGATTTTTCTCTTCAACTTGCATATTTGTGGGCTGCAATTCACAAATAGGCACTTCACCTTCTTCCTTCTTTGATTTTTCAACTGAGGCTTGTTCTGCTTCCCTTTTTAACATTTTCCTAATGTGGTCCACCATCTCCGACTTTTTGGGCTTCAGAAACGCCACACAATTCAAATGGGCATCAAATGAAACATTGTACCTATAATCATCTGGCATGTTTTGATATTGCTCACAGAGTTTGACAGCCTCATGTTCACATTGTCTTTTATACTGTTTGGCATATTCAATGAAATCCCTTACAGCATCACTAGCCTTTCCTTCCTCAGATACCATAGTTGAATCTGACTTCTCACGATCCCTAGACCTTAGAAAACGCAACATCTTTGAAACTTTTGAAACCTAAACTGAACTTTGTTCTGACCTCTGGTGCAGAAACTGGTTTCTCTGTCATTCAACTGTCAACTGAACCTTGATGGGCACAGGATGGCAGGATCTTGGCTCTGATACCACTGTAATGAACCGGACTAATTTTTTTTTTATATTTTCAATAACAGTTACAAAGCAACATGCACCCGTTAAGGTTAGCAAATAACTAAACAAAGCAGAATTCAACTCTAACCAAGGATGTACACCAGGATCCCGAGATGGGCAAGGTGTGAGCATATGGTCAGAGGATCTCAATGCAATGCTGAACAAAGAACTCTAACCAAGGATGCGCCGGATGACGACGAGCATATGGTCAGAGGGTCCCTATCATCTATCATGCTGAAAGTAAGCTCGACGCCAAGAATGTGCTTACCATCCCAAGGTGGGAAGGGAGCTACCATATGGCGGAGATGCTATAACTACAATGCAATTCAAATGTAAATAGGCGGCAAGCCAGCGTCTTCCACTTATTCAGTGGGGATTACAAGCATGAAAAGAAAGGTGAGAAGAATGCTAACAATACTACTGTTCAACTTACAATATGATAGATATTACTTGCCAAGAGCATAAGAGTAGAACTAGTTAGTGCTGCAACAAATAAGAGAACTCTCTTTTGCATTAACAAGAATGCCAAGGCCAATAACTTCACTCAAAGACCAAACTGATGATTCTGATTTGGACAGACCTGCACTTTAACATGTATAACCAGCAACTCAACACCTCACAAAAATGCTCATATCTCTCTCACAACTCACCCTATTAAAGGGAAACCAAATGCAATATCCCCTAATGATGATGGCGACCATATTTGAGCACTGAAACCCACCCAAGACCCCTTAAATCTTTTTGCACGAATTCCAATAAAGTACCAAATGGTACGACCTCCAAAGGAGGGCGATTTTACTTAATAAAATTCAATCCTTTGAAATAAAATCTGTAACTTGTCAAGAGTAGGCGCCAATATCAAGGAAGGCTAATGGATCAATACCCAGAAAGAATAATTTTATTTTTTGATATATGGGAAAAAACAACCTTCAGCCACACAAAAATAGCAACTCCAGAAATTGATGTAAAAAACAGATTTGATCTACAAAGCATTAACTCAAGCTACAATGCAAACCTTACTACAACATTCACTCAAAGAACAAGCAAACCTCTCTACTAGGTGCTCTCTCAAGCACGAAGTCGAGCCAAGGCTAGGAGGCATTCATTCTTCGAAGCAGTCCAGCAACCATTTTGTCAGCATAACAATACTCAAGATATCAGATACCAAAATGAAGACCCAAAGCTTCCTTTTATAATTTTGAGAGGACCCTCCAGAAGCTTCTAGAAGAGAAACCCTAATTTTCAAATTTGAATTCAATCTTTTCCCTCCAAGAGATGGCGTCTCATTTTCCAAGCAATATTCGACTTTAATTTTAAATTAATTCCCTCCTCAAAGAAGGCGTCCAACTCAAGCATGAAATAGACCTTTGAATAATAATAAATTTCCTTCAATGAAGTGCCCACCCTTGAAGAACACCTTTTAAGAACAACTTGAAGTGATGTAGCTAGGCCAAGGGGGGAGTCAACATTAAAATATAACATTAACATAACATTATTTAAATAGAATGAACTTATCTCTCCAAAATGCATCCCAAGGCCAAAATTGATCAAACCAACTGAGCTGACTGAAGATGAGAGCCATCCGTGCCGAAACCAACAGGGCCACTGCCAGAAATAGAATTTACTAAAAATAGTAAATTCCATAAAGTTGCCCGGATCAAAGTGCATGAGATACCATTGCGAAGCTTTCTGAAAACCCAGAAAGAATCTGCAATCCAAAATCCCAAACTCTAGGATGTAGCCGTCATAACTTACTAAAAATAGTAAGTCCGGAGAGGTTGCGCGATGCAGTTGCAAGTCATACCTGTTCGAAGCTCTCTAAAAACCCAGAAGGAATCCAAAATCCAAACAACCAAACTCCAACAAGCAAAACCCTGAATCATCAAGAGAACCCACCAAGCAGCCGAAAAGCCTAATTCTGCTTCTGACTGGTCGACAACACACCGAAGATAGGCCATCAATCACTGAAAAGTGTAGTGCTAAAAATGGGGACATTACAATTCCTCAACAAGAAAAGCTACAAAAGCAAGAGACTATCAAAAGATATGAAAGCTGGAGAGTTAATTACAATGAGGGTTGAGTGCTATATAGAAGCAAAACTTTAAAAGCATAAAAGCACTCCTAAGTTTAGCTTAAGTGGATGAAAATAAATTAGACTAATAATCAATTAAAGAGTAATTAATTATTAGCTAATGCATGATGGGTCTAGACAAACAAGGCCTTGTTAGGTACCCATGTGTAATGGCATAAATTTGCACCCCTCGCAAATTCCCTTTTTATGCACCTTCTACCTTAGACAAATTAAGTCCGACGATCCTATTCCACGTCCTTCACTCACTTCCCATGTACTTGGCAGCTTTTTTTTGTATCGGTGGAGGATATTCTTTCGGGGACACTAGTGTGGTGCATGGACGTCTATACAACGTGTTGTCGTCCTGATAGGATTCTTGTAACGACCTATTCCTTGTGTAAATTAAAATTTTCCAATTCTCACTTTAAACATGTAAAGGTAACATGTAACAAAGATAAAATAATAAAAAATTTCCTTTCTTTATTGATAAATGTATACAAGTTACAATATATTTCCATATGAATTCCATTTCCGTTGAAAATATAAATCAGAGTTGAAAAGTAATACAGTTTCATGCATAGCTCGCAATCTTTTGCACAAATAGAAGTAAGAAGGTCCAGGAATGCATCCTTTCAAATCTTGGAACATCGACCGGTTGCTGTGGAGGAGAAACATCACTCGAGCGCTTTTGCGCGAACCACAGACTTATAATGCGGTCCCTCGCACACCTATCGTTAAATAGATGGCCCTCCCTTCGAAGAATAGATTGGTAGGGTATCCTTTAATGATTACGAACTGAGCATAGTGCTGTGCCCTACACAACTAGAACCTTGCTATTTCACAATCTTGAACTAGTACTTAGATCACAATGAACTGACAGTGTAGTCTCAACTATCTCACACCTAGGTGGATGTCGTACCTTTCACTACTTTAGCCAAAGTATTCTCATTCAGTACTTCGAATGAAGGTCATCTATCATAAACACTACTCAGGGCCGATTTGACTTGGGGCTGTTTTACTCTACGCGTAGGCTATGTCCTTCAATGGGTTTAGTTTACCCCAGACTTCCTACTTCAGACAGCCTACTAGAAATGAGTCAATAAACTAGTATCAAATATCCTATCTCCTGTTTCCGGAAATCTTTATCCTAGGAGTGAAGTTTGCTAGTGTTAACCTAATAACATAAGCTAGGATTATACTTAGTTTGACGGCATTTCGTTCCTAGACGATATTATATACTCTACATATTCTCCATATACGGAGATCATACAAATTTGTAAATTCAAACAAATGCACATATAATTTCTTTAAAGCATAATGTATTTTAAGCTAAGCTATCCTTAAGCCCTTAATACAATTGATTTCTTTCTTTAAACCCCATTTTCTATAAAATCTCCTTTAAATCTATCAGTTAACTATATTGACTTGCTCAAGCATTTTCCTTTACATGCATTGATATCCCTTAATCTTTTACCCCTCATTTCTAATGAAATCCCTTAAACAATTATTCATTAACAACTTATCCAAAACAATATTTGATTGCTAAGAACAGTTTATGTATTTTATACCAATTGCAACTGGCAACTTAAGAATAAAAAGGAAGACAATTTAACAAAAATCCCAATTTAGATAACATGCCTGTAAAATTAAGCTCCTTTCCAACACAGTTCTGATAGCAGCCTTCAAATGAAGATGGTAGATTGTAGTTTTCCTTTTCCTCCAATGTAGAAAACTCTTTCCCAATACACTCTCCTTAAATAAAAACTTCTCCACTGGAAAATTGCTAACCACTTCTTCCTCAGACAAAACACAGTCTAAAAACTACAGTTGAAGCAGACTCTAACTCTCTCACTAAAATTATTATGATGCAAAGCATCATTACCAACTCACACCAGCAGCTTAGAATTTAATATGAGAACTCTCCAATACGCCAAAGATGAATAGCAAAAGGATGCCTTTCGAATGGAGAGCAGGGGAGTATTTATAAGTCATATAAGCAACAAAATCCTCAATATTGGGCATGTAAAAGACAACCAGACATGCTTACTCAGTCAAAACGTCACATGGCATGTTTATAAACCCTAAGTCATGTTTTAAAAGAGTGATTCAACCATATTGAGGCAAAATTTGAAGAATTGTTCAACTCATGTCATCAAAAATGCCACCTACAGGTAGCACGTTTTTGCCAGTCGCATAAAATTAAATGATTCTCTTTGCTGCGTTTTAGGTCAAGGTTCTACTCGCTACAACACTGAAATTTGTTGCCATTTCCCCTTCTTTCAAGTTTGAAATCTTCTTCTTGTGTTTTATTTGCGCATATAGTTTCTTCATTTTCACGGGAAAGTTCAAGTTTGTATTTTGTTTAATTTTTCCAATAGTTTGTATTTCAAATATTTCCTCTTAAGTAGAATTCGACCTTTTGCAATATATTATTAAAACTTTAGCGGCTATTTTTTTTCAAATACTTCCTTCCTTTATATATTGCGTTCATTATCTTTTATAAAATAAAGTCCAATGTTTATTCTTTTAAACATTTGCAAATATTTCCTTATATTTAAATTTTTAATATTATATATTTACATATTTTATATATATGTATTCTATTAAATATTAATATATCTATATGTATAAACTTATATATATATATATATTTTCCGACATTACTTTCGTAATGTATATAAGCTTATATTAATTTTAATATTAATACATATACTTTATAAAATATATAAATATACAAGTATTTACACATTCCTTAAGTATTTATGTATATATTTATAATCACATTATTAATATATACATTTATATATAAATATATATGTAAATCTCCTAGACAATAATATTTAAAATTTAATTCCCTTATTTATTTAATTATATAATATTATTATAGTCTTTTAAAATATATTAACATATAAATATTTAAATACCCGAGTATTTTAAATATATATATTTTAATATAACTATAATAATTTTATATATAATCGTTAATATATAATTACTTAAATATATATTTAACAAATATATAAATATATCGTGAGCCAGTCAACAACCCGATATTTATATATATATATATATATTTACGTAAAGTCACCAGGCAATAATAATATAATATTATTATTAGCTTCATTATTCACAGGCAATAGGTAATGTGGGTATGTATATATATATATATATATATCACTGTATGCAGTGTTAACAAAAATGTATGTATACCATGTTGACACGTATATATGGGCACATCCATCTGCCGAGCATACATATGTATTGACATGTATATATGTGTTCATTATATATATGTATACACATACTCACTTGACCTATTAGCATATATCCATTCACGTTTTCCACATTAAGGTCAAAGCACAGTAAGTCAGACAAATGAGTAATCATCATTTTCTAAGCATAAAGAAGTAAATATAACTCCAAAAGCCTAAGGATGACTTATCTAGACCAACATAACTGACTTGATTTCATAGAGCCTATACTGATGTGTGTGTATGCTCAATTTGGTAATCGTTACTGTTTATCCGACCAAGTTCCTCCCCGAGTGATATCTCTCCTCTGCCTGGAGGATTGATCCTCTTTCCTGCACATCATGACACGACAACGGGAGTCATATGCTCAAAACAAGGTAAAAACATCTCACAAGTTAGAATAACATTATTCCATAATTGTATGCAACATCTAATCAAGAATTAAATCAATAGAAGCATCAAACATATGAGACAATCATTTGATAACAAGAACAACATGTTTTATTCATCTAAAAGATTCAAACATTACAATGCGTTTCCCTATGCAGTAGTAGCTATACAATCGAGGTGTAACAATTCTTGCCTCTGGAATCCTGTTGGTTGGAAATTTTGTATTCTCGTGAAAGCGTACAAAATTGAGATTTCAACCATAGCACGTGAGTTTGAACTCTCCTAATTAAGGGAAGGCTCCCCCTTTAACTAAATAAAACTAAATGGATAGGACAGCAATCGTTCCTCTTATTTCAGGAAAGATTATATTCTCTTCTCTTCAAAGAAAAGAAACAGTATACGTTGATAAAACTTTAGTACGGTAACTATGCAATGGAATAAAGAAAGAGGAGATAAAGTTTCCTGAAAGCGCAAAGACTTCCGTTATTTCCTCCGGGACGGGAAAACAATTCAATAAGCACAAAGTCTTGAAGAATGAAATCCTATCAACCTTTTTTCAGAACGATTACTTTATGGAAATATACAACATAAAACAGCGTAAAATCTGTAACTATGAAGTATCTATTAACTATTCTAGATGAGAGTTAATACTAGCACAAAGACTTGCAATTATTCTCAATTTCTAACACTAACTATGAATTCAATTCTCACATTTACAGCACAAAGTCTGCAAATATTTAAATCGAATCTCTCTTCAGCAATCTTCAACAATTCTCAAGTAATCACACAAAATAATAAAACAAGGATTCAGCTCAAAGTCTGAAATTCCAGCTTCTTGATATTACTTGAAAATTCACAATATTCCACTATAAAGCTCAAAGACTTTATGAGTACAAAATTCTGCAGAGTTTTCTTGCTTGCTAAAAAGATAAAGATTACAATAGACCCCTCAAGTATTTATAGGAGGAAGGTCTGGAGAAAAAGGTGGGAGGATCTCAACAAACTTGAGAAAATCTCTCAACCGATAACTAATTGCGATTGACTTATTCAAAATTACAATCCAAATTGTGATTTGTCTTGTAAGATTTTACATGTAATTACATTTTCGAAAATTGCAAGGAAAGAACACTTGCAATTGCAAAATTTGTTTTTACATATATTTTGTCGAAAGTAAAATTACATAAAACAATCTAAAATTTTAATCTGTTTCATTCCTATCTTTGAAAGATAAGAATTTGCTGATGATGGTCTGCAACTCATTTGGATCTGGACCCAACGTGTTCTTGGCCACTGCAACTGTCTTCAAAATTACATCAAAGTATCTGATAGTTGCCAATCTATGCTCTTCATAACTAGCTTGCATTTTTTCAAGGATTGTCTGATGATTGACAAGCTTTTGAATTGAATCCATAGAAAACTGCTCTGATTCCATTTGTTGATGAAGATTGGCTGCCATTTCTGAAGTAACTGAATCAGCTGCAAGTAATTCATCTTCTTGATTCAAAACCGTACAAGAGATTTTCTCAAAACTTGAAAGAATATCCTGCTGAACTTCATCATTCATTTCTAAAGTGGCTTGGATATCTTTGATAAGATCTTGAATGACCAATGATTTATTTGTCATAAGTTCTTCAAATTCTATGTACTTCTCTCTATTTGGCAAGATCGAGTTGCTGCATAGAATTTGTAACTTAACTTGATCTATCTCATGCCAGATTTTTAAATCCTTCTCAAGTGATTCCAAACTCTGCTTGAAGGCTTCCAAAGTCTGATTCAGCTTTATTTTTGCTATTCTGACATTCTTGAGAACTTGCAACGTCTTCTCAATCATTGGAATGCTTTGATCAATTAGCTGAATTATCCATGAATCAATTGCCTTGGCCTTTTGTGCAATTCTTTCTAATTGTCTAACTGATTCATTTGGAGGAGCTGTAGATAGAGAATCAACTGCCTCTGATGATCCTGTAATCCTTTGAATGACTGAAACCAGCTGAGCATTGTCTTCCTTGAGCTTTTCCTTTTTAGCTAAAAGTTCATTATAGCTTTGTGTCAAAATCGTCACTGAACTTTGAGCATCCTGCATCATATTGGCATGAGTCTGCTTGCCCAATTCCACTCTTGTGAACCTGTAATCAGATACCTGCATCTCTTCATGTGGTTTATCAACTAGAGGCTCTGAAATCTCAGCATATTTCATTCTGTTGCTGTCAACAAAAACTTGTGAGACTGTTTTTGCTTTCTTTGCAACCATCGGTTTTGATTTCTTTAATTTTTGGAAATCAAAAATATCAGGAGACACTGCTTGTTTCTTCCTTTTGGGAGCAATTGAGTTCAACCATGGAGGAAGATCCAAGGTTGTCACATTTGAAATAGCAACTGTAGTCTCTATAGAAATGGGCTCAGTTTGTGATACAACAGAAATTCTCGGCGGTGCCTCGGTTTGTACAGCAACTATGTTTTGCGCAGAAGACAAATTACAACTAGGGTTGACCATGAAACAATCAAAGCTTGTTATAGATGTATCAATTTCTGGAAGAGTTGTTTCTGACATGGCTGGAAAGATTGGATTTATGTCAAAAATACTCTTGAAGTTACTAGGCAAGTTCATCATGGGAGTATTCGCTGTTGATGAAGACTGATGACTTGTTTCTTGAGGTGGGATAGGAGGAACAAATACTGTGGAGAAGGAATCAACATCACTGTCGATAGGGGACATAGGAGATATGATTGATTCTGGTATTGGAGCTTCAATGTGAGGAGTTATCTCACTTAGAATGGTAGAGGTCTCAAGAACCTCGTCTTCTTCTTGCTGATCTAATACCTGAATCTGCATTTCATTGACTTCCTTACCCTTTAGTGTTTCCCTATCCAATGGTTGTTCTGGAGCTCTGCTTACTTTCAGCTTGATTCTGGTACTTGAAGAGGAAGCTCCTTCTTTTGATTGTTCTCTGATTTCTGATTTCAATCCTCTAGGACCAGCTGGGTCATCTTCAGCTCTAACTTTGATTTTGATAGTCTTGACACCTATGCTTTTGAGCCAAGAGTTGGTGTTCGCCAAGACTGATTGAAATCTATCAAAGATAGAGACGGATTCCTTTTGAGACCATTGAATTGCAGGAATGGGAGCATTAGCAACTCCTTGTTCTTCGTACTCAGGATCCAAAATCTGCCTATCATCAATTACTCCCTCTGGAATTAAAGTCAGATTTAGATCAATAATTTGCTCCAAAGTTAGCCTGCAATAATCCATTTTGTATATATCCTTTTCTGTCCGGAGGTCTGCCCAAACGTCTTCAATGCGGTGAACATGAGTGAAGGAGGCTCTTTTTATTTTATCCTTCATCCTTCTGTAATCAAAATCCACTCTAGCTTGGAATCTCTTCAATGTTATCTCCTGAAGTTCAGTTTCCATTGCTTTGGCTCTTGAAGAAGTTGTCAAAGAATACCTGCCGATTACCAATGGATTATGTGAAGAAATACCAATTCCAGACTTGTGTTGCGTAGCTTGACGTGAATGAACTGCCATTAACTGCCTTCCCAGCTCCATCAGAATGATCTTATCAGTCGGATATCTTGGAAGCATATAAGGTTGGTCTTCAAAGCATCCAACTCTCATATAAGTGAAGGTAGGAAATTGAAGAAACAAGCAGCCATATTGATTTACCTTATTCCAAGCTGCCTCAGATACCCTGTTATTTGCTAGTTCTTTGTCAAACAAACACATAAAATAACCAAAGAAGGCATCTTGAACCCTTCTATAATGCGCTCGACTTGGAATAAAAGTCAGCTGATCATAATATTTCCATACAGGCACCAACGATCTGTCACCTTCAGGAGATAGGCCTGGAAAATGCCTCAAGGAAGCTGCTATATAAACCAAATATGAATTCATATAGAAGGTAAGGGTGATAGGAACCTGTGCAAGCTGTTCACACAAACAGTCACTAATTATTTCTCCCCAGAAAATTGGATGATGTGCTTTTCTAATAACAACCATGAACTTGTACATCCAGTTTTCAAACACATTAGAAACCTTCAACCCTGCAATTCTGCTCAGAAGAGTGATCATATCATTAATTTCTTCTATAAAATCTGACCGATACAACTTGGGCATACGGGTCACACAAGGTCGTGATTTAAGAAGCCATTTAGAGTTGATATGTTTAATACAATCACTCTTTTTCTACTCAAAATGTCTGTGAGCACTCTTCAATGAAATGTCTGAATATGTAGTTGCATCAGGTACTCTGAAAACTCTATTGATTGTTTCAGCATCAAGTCTGATAACTACATTACCATCATCATCCTTGATTGTTCTGGATTGTCTATCAAAGCGTGTTGCACATGCAAGGACGAATTCTGGTTCCAGGGCAGCAACAGGAAAAGAAGACACTAGATGGATATGACTCCTCAGCAATTTTTGCATATCAGAAGAAGTAGATTTCTCAGCTCTGTCAAGAAATTCAGACATATCAACATGCCCGATTTCTGTGTCTTTGATCTCGTCGATATTTGAAACGACGTGAGATGGAGAAATCTCATTCTGATATTTATCAAACTTATATTTCATCTTTTTGCTTGCTGGAGAAGTTGGTTCATCCGTCATTGAACAGGAATCTGCAAGACTGCGGTGAAAACCCCATAAGGTCAGAACATCATCAGCATCAACGTGAGTGGACATGGCGAAACTCAAACCCTAGAACAATGAAATGGACTTTGGAAGAAAGATGGAAGGCAAATGAAGATGATTTGGGAATTAAAATGGAATGGTGACAGTCAAAAACAGCATGTCTCTTCTTGAAACAGCAAGACAAAGAGATCTTTGGCTTGGATTTGGAATTTCATCCAAAAAGGTCAACTTTTGTGCTTTTTAAGGCAATTCGGGTTTTCGAATGACTTCAACAATTTCGGGACTTTTTGACACTTTAGCAATTTCTGCTTTTTGCAATTTCGGGGTTTTAAAGCTTTATGACAATTTCTACAAAGGCAGTCGGGATTTTTTGGAAGTTTAACAATTTTTCAATTTTGCAATTTTGAAAATTGTTATTTCAGCTATAAATCCCGAAATTGTATTTTTAAGCTAAAAATCCGAAATGTAACACAAAGTGGATTATTTATTCTGGAAAATGATAATGAATGTTTTGAGGTGAATGGATGAAAATAGTAGAAACGAATATGGTATATGAAAGTTTATTGCTGGAAATGGATGGTAAAATGAAAAACGCGTTTTATAAATATAAGGCGAATTTAGATGGAATGAAGGGAAGTAGAGGGCGGTTTTGAATGAGATAAAGGAAAACAAAATTTCAGTGAGATGAAGGAGAGGGCGTGTGGGACAAAGAACATATGAGAAAAACGCGTTTTTAGAAGAAGGCGGATGAAGACAAAGAAAAATGCATTTTATGAAGATAAACAATGAGAACTAAAACGCGTTTTTATAAAACTATAAAAGATACTTATAAATATACATAAACAACCATGGTAAAGACGGAAAAACAGAAGAGAAATGCGTAAAAATAAAAAAAAATGCGTTTTATAAAAGACATTAAAATCTTAAAACGATATATGTAAAGACAATGACGTTGAGAACAAAGCAATAAATAACAGTAAAACTTGAAAGAAAGGAAAAAAAAAAACGTGAATCATACCTGAAGATGAGTTGTATATGAAAATTACGGAGACAAAACCCTAGGCGCGTCCAGAAATGAAAAGAGGCGATGGCTATTTACAGACAAAAGTCCGAACTTCAAGCATTATGGTTGACAAAATCTCCATGAAATGGGGAAGTAAAAGCAAAGAAGGATTCAACTTAGCTTGAATCTGAATAGCATCGGGTTTTTAAAAGCCTTTAGCAATATAAAATGTTATCAAAAACATGAATCGGGTTTTTAAGGAGCCAACGCAATTCTTATTATGACAAAATCGGGCTTTTTTTGAAGCTTTTACATATGTTTGAATGAAGTTGGACTTTTTAGACCAAAAAGCAATTTTAATTTTTGTCAAATATGAAGACTTTAAATAAATTCGGGTTTTCCAATAACTTAAGCAATTTTGGGATTTTTAGGAACTTAAGCAATTTTGCCTTCAAGTCTAAATTTCCCTATTTGCTGAGTTGTTCTGAAAACCCGAAATTGGTGAAAAAGACACCAAAAATGACTCAGAAATTGACGAAAACGTAAACATAAGGGGGAAAAAGAGTAGCCCAAAGGTTAATCAACCTAAAACAGAGATTTGCGACTCTTTGCACCTCGTAATGCGTGCCTTAGAGAAGAAAAGTCTCCAATTTTATGAAAATTTTGATTGGTTACCCAAATTTTGAAACGAGTTAAAAATTTTAGGATAACAAATCCGTAGAGGTTTTACAACTCTCCATTAGCAATGAAGTGTAACGTTTCTGTGCCCTTGACTTACCTCAAATGACTCCTTTGCCTCCAATTTCACTTTCAAATGTCTATCTCCTTCATTCCTGAACAACTTCTTGATCTCTCTCTTCTATCTGTCTTGATCACATTCACTCTTGGCAACCTTCTTCATAGCATTTTCATTGCATTCTCACCTCCATTTTAGCAGCAAGTTGGTGTTTTATGGACTCAATCTCCTCGTTGTTGTGGCAATGTCGACATTTGCAAGCTTGCGAGCTCACTCCTTCCGTTTACTTTGAGAAGCATGTGGTTGAAGGTGACATTGTTCCATTTTCTTTTCGCTTAGCATCATTGCATTGTTTCGTAGCATATTGTTGCTTAGCATAGTGTATAGTACTTCCATTTCAATACTTTCTTTATCATATTTCTCTATTGTTGCTATATTGGCTGTCCGTGGAGGTGTAAACACTAAAGTGGAGGACTGACTAAGGCAGTCCTCTATACATAGCCCCAACATTTTTTTGTCACCGTGTGTGTAGGTATTTCGTTCGTGTGGAGCTTGTAGGAGGCTAGACCAATCGTAAGTTGGATTTCTACTATCCTTGCTTGTCATTTCATTTATAATCAATCTATCTTTCGAGTTAAAGTATTCTTCTTGCCATTTAGTTGTCTAGTTGCTTTATGTTTTTGTTATTATATTAAACTGCATTTGTCAGGTTGTTAGTAGGTTCTCTTTGAGTTTTGACTGTACTTTAGGTTCTCTTTCTATACGGATGCCAATGCCCAACTTAGATGCCAACGCACCGTGTTATCATCCGTTCCCCGCGCTGGAGTCCTATGATAGTGAGTAGCCTAAATAGCAATCTGGACTCTAGAAATCCGTTCACCTGGCTTCCTTAACCTCTCAGGTTGGAAAAAGGAAAGAGATAGATCAATTGCCCTTCCTTTTCACCCTCTTAAACGTCAAGCTTATCTTAAACAATCCCTTAACTTGAGGTAGATCAGGGTAGTTGATTATTATAGACCCTCCCATGACTTGGGGTCCTGAGCAGTCGGTCCCCCCCCTCTACATTTTGGTGAACTTGACATTAACTTTGTAGTAGCTATTTCTTTGTGTCGAGGTTCTTTCTCTTGTGTCTGCGTAGGTTGTGGGTTTTTGTATTGTGACGCTTTATGAGCTTCACAACCTAGTCTACAACTTTCAGATACATAGTTAGGAGTGTGTAAGACTTAGAGATGGATTTCTCAAGGGTCACTACGACTCTCGCTTCCTAGGAGATGGTATTGACGGGAGAGATGAGTTTCTTCGATGAAACCACTCGTACCCCTGCTCCTATTTCTCCTTAAGCTCCTCCTCTGGATGAGAATGACGTTTTCCCTATTCCCACAGAGCACCTCCTGGCTTTAGATAGGAGGCTTTTAGATCTCGTTGACCACTTATGAAAAGATCAAAACATGGATAGGTCTGCTAGAGTTGTTAATGAGATTAGATATACTGGACAAGGATCAGATAGGCATAAAGTTTCTTCGTGGCCTTACCGATTCAATGGAAACATATGTCCCTTCTTACAACCCTAGGGCAAGTATTACCCGAGGTCGTGAGCTCAACACTTATGAAAGACAAATTGGTGTTTCAATGCCTATGACATTAGTATGCATGGTTGAAATGGGCCCTTCCGTCAACATTTCCGCCCCTGCTCCGCCTCCTACTGTCAAGGCAAGTAGAATACCTCTAGGATTTAATGTTCTTCCTCTTGGGGGCAATTCTGTCCTTGGCTATGGGATATACAGCAAAATGGGGGCTGATGGTTCTAGTATGTCTAGTGGCTCCGGTGATGGCTCTGATGGCTGTCATGGCGATGCCTTTGGCAGTGGCTATGGTGGTGGCTCCAACAACGGCTATGGCGGCATCTCTGGTGGTGGCTTTGAGAGTGTCTCTGGCGGTGGTCTCCGTGGTGGTATTGGTGGCGGCTCCACTGGTCCTCTTTCTTCATCTGACCCTATTTTGAATGCTTTGCTACAAAATATGGGTCAAATGTAGAACTAGCTGGCAAGTCTTTTCCAAGCCTCTCCTCAACTAATCTTTCAACCCTTCTTCTAACATAGTCCTTTGTCGATGATGATTTTGAACACTCCCATCCCTCAAGGGATGGAAATTCCTAAATTTGAGAAATACTGTGGTAAAGGAAACCCTCAAACACACATGTTAGCCTTCAACTCGTTGTGTACAAAACTTCTTTCACCACGATGCCTTGATGGCCAAATTATTTCCTTGATCTCTCAAGGACACAACACTAGAGTGGTACTATTCCTTGCTAGACAACTCCATATTCTTATTCGATCAACTTGTTAATCAATTTCTTCGGCAGTTTCAGGATAACATCGGGCCGAGGATGACCTTTTCAGACCTCGTCCAATGTAAGCAGGGAGAGCACGAGAAGATTATTGATTTCATAGCTCAATATCAAACACTCTTTTCACAAATTTCTTACCCACTACCCGACTCAGATGTATAGAAGGTGTTCATTGGGAACCTGCAAAGACCTTGGCAAGAGAAATTTGCTTTAATGAAGTATCCTTCTTTTGTGCATCTATGCGTGGCGTTGTGGGAGTATCAGTAGATGGTTGTATAGTTCGGGTGATCTTCCTCATGCTCTTGTCTAGAAGGAAGGTCTATAGTGTTGATTTTGGGAAAAGGAAAATCTGTTGCGAATGTAGTCGCTGCATCAAATGATAAAGGCCTCAAGTGCAACAGATAGTTTACAAAATTATCTAAATCTTGTTCTTCTATTCCACAAAAACTGTTGAAGGATAAGGGTATAACCTTGGAGGATCCTCAACCTCTTAGAGAGCCTTATCTCGATTGGTATGATGGAAATGCGTTTTGCCAATACCATTGCGTCCATGGGAATGATACCAAGCGTTGCATGTGCTTGCGTCATGAGATACAGGATCGCATTGACAACGGTACCATTTGCCTCGATGGTAAAAAGCAAAATAGAAACAAGTTTGTGGCTAAGGCAAATAGTGAATTGCAGATTTATTTCGACCTATTTCTATCTCACTTTGCAAATTTGATTATTGATCCTTTTGCTGCTTCTCCTGAGCCTTAGCGTACATAAATGTGGTTTCATTTACTCATAGTCCTCCCCCTCAACTTGCGACTAGTTCACTAGATATAACTTTTACATCGCAAGGTCTACCCATGAATAGCAAAGACTCTCCTCTGTATATTCCTGCTCGCATCGATGGAAATATTATGACAGGAGTCCTCGTGGATCCTGCGAGTCGCATGAACATCATCACAAAGTAGATTCTTTTGTTAAATTTGTTACAAAGGGAGGAATATGAGAAGACGAAGACCACCATACGTACCCATGATGGCCTGTCTTGCTCCTTATGGCTCTATAACTCTTTCCGTCCTAGTGGGACCTAGTGTTGTGAATACTACCTTTGATGTCATTCCAGAATCTGACTTGCTCAAAGTGAAGCTAGGCATCCCATGGCTAGCTTTTGTGAATGGAGCCACTTTCGTTATTCATAAATGTCAAAAATTCTCTCATGAAGGTGCAGTGCATGTCGTGCACGACACTGGATATCAGCCATTGGTATCCTGTGGGGGATATTCGCTAGATCATTTTTGGCCCTCCTTGGTCGGTCTTCTTTCTCCAAGAATGGACCTGCTTCATCGAAATTACATTAACTATAAGATTTGGGTCAAGATGTAGCTGAAAATGACTTACCCCGTAGCGCAACAGTAGGTTGCTTCTTCCTCCCAAAAGGGGAAGGGGAACCTTGCTTGTGCTTAGGGGTCTTTTTCTTCTTCCTTTGCAGTTCCACTTGCTTTTGCCTCTCACCTTGTTGTGGCGCCTTTGACTTCCAACCCTATGTGTCTCTTTGGGAGTTTGATGGTGCCTGCTTGGCGGAGGGCCAAGCGTTTTGTGTTTGACCTTCCCGTCTTGCCCACGGTGCTTCGGCCCATTGTGTATGGTAAAGGTAAGGGTTTTCGTGGAGTTGCCTCTGTTTCTTGGTCTCTGCAACCTCTTATTGCTCGTGCCCCTAAGGTAGCAAATGGAAAGAGGCTCGCTACTAAGGCATGCAATGACACTACTCAAGTCAGATGGAAAACAAAGGCAAAATATCTAAAACTTGAAGATACTAATGTCAATGTTGGTTGAATATTTTGCAAACTTGTGAGGTTTAACAAAATGGTGGTTTAAGCCACAGTGTGTGAGTATAATACTCTCCTAATTTAGGGAAGAATCCCCCTTTTTACGTACTAAAACTAAAATGAATGGAAAAACTACCTTTCCTCTTGTTTTAGGAAAGATTATATTCTTTTCTCTTCATAGAAAAGTAACAATAACCTTTAGAAAAACTCTTACAATAGCTTGCAATAAAATTGAGAGAGAGGAAATGATGTTTCTTGAAAGCACAAAGACTTTCGTCACCTCCTCTGGGGTGGGAAAACATTCTCCAAGCACAAAGTCTTGAGAATATGAGATCTTATATACCCTTTTAGAAAGATAATTTAAGAACAAGTTGCAACATATAACAGCACAAAGTCTGTAAGTATAATGCATTCAAGAATCACTTAATATGGGAATTATCACAAGTATAAAGAGTTATAATTCTTTTGAAGTCCTAATCACAAATTAAGCTAATTTAATATTTTAAACTTATAGCACAAAGACTACAAGAAATCAGATCAAAGTCTTATCACAATAGCCCCACAAGATCACAAGAATAATTCAAAAAACTGTATCACTATGACATAAGAACATAGTAATATCATGCAATAAGATTCAACACAAAGTTTGAAACCTTACATCCTTTCCTTGTATTGCTTGAAAATCAGGTTTACATACACAAAGCACAAAGTCTTCTTTGCTGTAAATTTCTGCGGAGTTCTCTCTCTATTGCCAAAAAGATAAAAATTTACAAAAGACCCCTTCAAGTATTTATATGAGAGAAGCCACGAGAAAAATGTGGGAGGATCCCAACTAACTTGAAAAATTCTCTCAACCACCAACTATTTGCAATTGACTTATTCCAAATTACAGTCCTAATTTATCTTGACTTGTAATTTGATTACATGTAATTACAATTTTTGTCTCTACATGTAATTTGTCCAAAAGGAACAAAATTGAAAATTAAATAACACTTCAATTATTTCCATAGCTATCTTTGAAACATTGAAATTTATGAATGAAATTCTATAGTTCATCAGGATTTGGCCCTTGAGTGTTCTTGGCAACAACAACTGTTTTGATGATGGTGTCAAAACATCTGATGATTGACAATCGATGCTCTTCCGATGCAATTTGCATCTTATTAAGAAATGCATGATGATCTACAAATCTGTTGATGGACTGCACGGTGAAGGTTTTAGCTTCTAGCTCTTGATGAAACTTTGTTGTTAATGCTGAAAGTATAGCATCTTCAGGAAGTACTTCACCATTTTGATCCTCTAGCTTGCAAGATTCCTTTTCAAAACTTGAAATGAAATCTTGTTTTGCTTCAACCACTATCTCTTGAGTTGCCTATATATCTGAAATGAGCTCTTTGAATACCAATGTTTTGTTTAACAGGAGCTCTTCAGTCTCAATATACATTTCTTTGTTTGGTATTATTGCATTGGCACATAAGACTTCCAAACGTTCTTCATTTAAAGCATATCAACTCTTCAAATCACGTTCTATAGATTCCAAGCTTTGTTTGAAAGTGTCAGAAGCTTGGCGTAGTTTCATCTTTACTATCTTTACATTAACCATCACATCAAGAACCTTTTTAATCACTTGAGTACTTTGATTTATCAATTGATCAACCCAAGAATCAACTACCCTTGCTTTTTGTCCAACTTTTTCAACTTGTTTAATAGATTCTTCAGAAATAGAGGAAGACAAAGAATCAACCATTTTTGAAGATTTGGTAATCTTTTGTATAACTGAAATAAGATGTGCATTCTCCTCTTTCAGTTTTTCTTTCTTGGCCAAGAGTTCATCATAACTTTGTGTTAAGACTGTTACTGAACTTTGAGCATCTTGCATCAAATTGGCATGAGTTTGCTTTCCCAACTCTATCCTGGTGAATTTGTAATTGGATACCTGCATCTTCTCTTGTGGTTTATGTGAAAGAGGTTCAACTACTTCTGCATATTTCATTTTATTGCTGTCTACAACCACTCATGAAACCATTTTGGCTTTCTATGCAACCTTTGGCTTAGATTTCCTCAGCTGTTGGAAATCAAACACATCAGGAGAGATTGCCTGTTTCTTTATTTTTAGAGTGATTGAACTCAACCATGGAGGAAGATCTAATGTATTTGCATTTGAAACAACAACTGTGGTTTGTGCAGAAATAGATTCATTTTATACCACAGTTGTTAACCTAGGAGATGTCTCGGTTTAAATTGCAACAAGAGTTTGCTTAGATGGCATATTGTGATCAGCATTAGCCATAAATCAATCAAAACTTGCAGCCGATGTATCTGTCTTTGGAAGTATCATTTGTGATGTCATTGGATACATCGGATTGGCATCCAAAACATTCTCTAAACTATCATGCTTGTTCTCCATAGAAGTGGTAAATGCGGATGAAGTTAAAGTATGAAGAGCAATTTCCGTAGGAGCAATAGAAGAAATAAAAACCGTTGAGAAAGAATCAACATCACTATCAATTTGAGACATAGGAGACAATATAGATACTGATGCAACATCAATATGAGGAGATACCATATTTAGAATAGTAGGAGATTCAAGAACATCTCCCTCTTGCCGATCAATGATTTGGATCTGCGTCTCTTTAACTTCCTTCCCTTTTAATGTTGTTTCTCCAAAGGTTTTTCCACAACACGGCTGACTTTTAACTTAATTTTGGTTCCTGAAGAAGAAGCACCTTCCTTAGATTTGTCTCTAACTTCTGATTTAAGTCCAACAAGTCTAGCTGAATCATCATCATCACTAACTCTTATTTTTATGGTTTTGACACCTATACTCTTAAGCCAAGAATTAGTATTTGCCAAAACTGATTGGAATCTGTTAAAGATAGAACTAGATTCCTTATGAGACCACTGTATTTCTGGAATACAATCGTCAACAACCTTTTGTTCCTTTTACTCTGGATCTAAAATCTGTCCATCATCAATCACTCCTTCTGGGATCAAAGTCAGATTAAGATCAATAATTTGTTCGATTGTGAGTTTGCAATAATCCATTCTATAGATGTTCTTCTTTGTTCGAAGATCCACCCAAATATCTTCAAGGCAATGTACATGTGTGAAAGCTCTCTTTATTTTGTTCTTCATTCCTTTGTAGTCAAAATCCGTTCTTGCCTTGAATCTTTTCAATTTGATCTCTTGAATTTCATTTTCCATTGCCTTTTCCTTTGAAGTAGTTGTCAAAGAGTATCTCCCAATCTGTAATGGATTATGAGAAGAGATGCTTACTCTAGCTTTATGTTGTACAGCTTGTCGTGCATGTACTGTCATCAACTGCCTTGCAAGCTCCATTAAAATGATTTTATCTGTCGGATTTCTTGGAAGCATGTACGGCTGATCTTCAAAACAACCAACTCTCATGTAGGTGAAAGTGGGAAACTGGAGAAAGAGACAACCATATTCATTCACCTTCTTCCAAGCAGCCTCACATACTTTGTTGTTTTGTAAGGTCTTGTCAAAGAGACACATGAAATGACCAAATAATGCGTCTTGGACTCTCTTGTAATGAATTCTACTTGGTCTCAAAAGTAGCAGATCATAATACTCCCAAATTGGAACTAGTGATCTATCTCCTTTGGTGGAAAGGCTTGGAAATTGTTTCAATGAAGTTGCTATGTAGACCAAATAGGAGTTCATGTAGAATGTGAGCGTAGTGGGAACTTGTGCAAGCTGCTCACATAAACTATTACTGATTATCTCACCCCAGAAGATTGGGTGTTGTGCCTTCCTTATCACCACTGTGAACTTGTACATCCACTTCTCAAAAACATTAGAAAATTTCAATCCCATTATCCTGCTCAAAAGTGTGATTATATCATTGATCTCTTCCTTGAATTTAGATCGGTATAGTTTGGGCCACCGAGACAAACAAGTTTGACACTTTAGAAGCCATTTAGTGTTGATATGTTGTATACAATCTGTTTTCTTTTTTTCATAGTGATCAAAAGCACTCTTTATTGTGATGTCTGAATATATTGGCACATCTAAAACTCTGAAAATTCTATTAATGGTTTTTGGATTAAGCCTAATGACCACATTACCATCATCATCTCTGATAGTTCTGGATTCTTTGTCAAAGCGAGCTGCACATGCAAGGACAAACTTTGGTTCTAGGGCAGCAACAGGAAAAGAAGGAACCAAATGGATAGGACTTCTCAGCAACAACTGCATATCATGTGAAGTTGATTTCTCAGTTCTCCTAAGAAACTCAAACATATCAACATGCCCGATCTTCGTGTCTTTGATTTCTTCGATGTTTGAGACCACATGAGATGGAGAAATCTCATTCTGATATTTATCATACTTGTACTTCATCTTTTTATTTGGTGGAGAAGCTGGTTCCTTCGTCATTGAACAAGAATCTGCAAGGCTGCGATGAAAATTCCATAAAATTAAGACATCATCAACATCGCCATGTGTAGACATGGCGAAGACTCAAACTTAGAGTGGTATTCTTGCTGTATGAGGGCAAAAAATGAGCATTATAACTCATTTCGGATCTTGGGAGGCTAATTGCAAGTGAAAGGGACATGTGCTCTTCATGACAAATGGAAAAGTTAGATTGCATCTTTGAAAACTGGAAGTCAAAACTTTTAACTTGCATTTGCGGTCAAGCTGAAAAAGTCCGACTTTTAGGCAATTATAAAGCATTTTTGAAGTATTTCGTGATTTTGGAAGATGGCTGCAAGTAAAGTGTATAATTGGGATTTTTTGAAGCTTTTGCAAATGAAAAGTGCAAAGTAGGAAAAATAGGAAACCATTGCAATTTTATTTGTGTTAACTTGCACTTGCATTTTTGACAAAAAAGCCCTACTTGCAATTGGTTGGCAAAATCCCGATTTGCAGTCAAGGGCATCATTTTTCTTTCTTTTTTTGATAATGATAATGAGATTATGGAGAAATGAGTATGTGAAGTGAAATGGTGAAACATGAAAGTGTTTTTTAGCAATCAAGGTATGAATAACATTGAACAATGCATTTTAGTGGGATGAAGGTGTATGAATGGAAAGTAAGTGTGGGGCAAATGAAATAGGCGAATGAGGGAAATAAAATGGAAAATGAAAATGAAATGGAAAGAATGACGTATGAATGAAAGGCATTTTCAAAAATGTGTTATTCAATGAATGGCAGATAAAATGAAAAGCCTTTTTGAATGGCGTTGAAATAAATGAAAGAAAATGCGTTTTCTTTATCAAAGCGCGTTTTGGCATGAATGAATGAAAAATAGCAAAAAATAAATGACGTTTTTTAACTAATGAAAGGTATGTGAATAAAATGAAAGGCATTTTTAATGAAAGGCGTTTTGAAATGGAAAGGAATGAGAAATGCGTTTTATAAATGGAAGTGTTTAAAATGGAAAGGAAAAACGTCACTTTCACTAAAACACGTTTTTTAAAAATATGCAATCTTATTCTCCATACAATGGCGCCACAATAAGAAGAGATTCATAAAACAAAGACATTAAAATTAAGAGAAACAACCTAAATAAAAAGAAACATACCTGCAACAAGAGATTGCAAGCCAAAAAGAGGAAGAAAAACCCTAGGCAATTTGCACAAACTCAGCCAAAGAAGATTACTTGATTTATCACAGCTGGGAGTCTTCTTATTGCAGCCAAACATTTAAGAATCCACCATGAAAAGAGGAGAAGAAACAAACTCAAACACAAACTGCACTCTGCAATGGTGTCGGGATTTTCATGACTTAGAACAAGCAATAAAATGACTTCAAATGATCTAAACTTCAATCAAAACTTTTGAAGTGAATTGCAAGTTCGCACCAAGTGAAATCAGGCTTCTAAAAGCACATTACAAGTTTTTTGCACTAAAAAGACCAAATCAGGCTTTTGGAGGTATATTACAAGTTTATTTAAATGAAAATTGGACCTTTTGAAGTGAATAACAAGTTTATTTTCATCAAAAGACTCTAATTGGGCCTTAGAAAGCATGTTGCAAGTGAGTTTTTATTAAAATCGGGTTTTTTAAAGTGAAAAACAAGTTTATTATGAAAAGCAATGCCAATCGGAACTTTTTAAGGTCTTTACAAGTAACTTAAGTGAAACAAAAGTGAAATTGGACCTTTTTAGACTCATAACAAGTAACTTTTAAGTGAAATTGGGATTTTAAAGACATATTGCAAGTGACTTTTAAAAAGTAACTTGTAATGTGCTCCAAAAGTTCCTATACCTGTAAGTTACTTAAAAGGTTCCTACAAATGACTTGAAATGAAAAAATAAAAACAAAATGACTTGCAATAGAGATATAAAGTTACTATTATTGACTTGCAATAAAAAACTAAATTTCCTACTTGCAGTGATGCCATAAAAACCCGAAATTGGCCAAAAATGTAAGGAAAATAACTCAAAAACTCATGAAAATGATCACGAACAAAGAAAAATGGATGTCCAAGGGGACCATATATCTAAAACTGAAATTTTCCAATGTTTGCACTTCGTAAAACGTGCCCTAGTAAAGAAAATTTCAATTTTATTCAAAATTTTAATAGGTTATCCCATTTTTTAACAAGTTAAAAATTAGGGACAACAGTCAAGATCTAGAAGATAGTAATTTGCATGAGTGCCCCCAAATTAGATGGAAAACAAAGGCAAACATCTGGAAGTCGAAAATATAGGTACCCAATAGTCTCTGATCAAATGAAAATGGAAGGTCATCTCCAGAAAGAGGAATTGCAAGAGTGTCCTTGTGGCAAGTGATCCATCTCACTGAAATGCATGTAACCGGCTGCTGATGTATGCTATATCTGAAAGTACATAGGAACAAGAACTAAATATGTAGATCACTCCAACCATCAAAACCAAGGAAGCATTAGCACCAATAGTAGAAAGCACCCCATAATGCTGAAAATGGAGAGCCAAGATAGGTAGATTGAAATTGTGTGAGACCAAGAAGTGCATGTAAGAGAAACAACTTGCAAATAAAAGGGTGTGCAAACTATGGCACACACGCATAATGCAATAATCACTAGGATTCACTATTGTCGTAGAAGGGACACTCACTTGACAAAAGTGTGATGGCAAACCAAAGGCAAACATCAAACTCTCCATGACACTTTATATCATAGTGCGAATACAAAAGGCACAATAGGATGTGTGTGATGTCCCCATCATAAGGGAAGTATTTAGAGGATCAAATTAATACATTTACATTTTAAATAGATATAATACACACATACATATCTATATACATATATAGGCTTGGCACCCCAAGAGACATGTCTCTTAACCATTGCCTTCATGCGACCTTTCATCATGATCAACTATCTCTGTATTTGCCTTATTCTAATTCGTCCTTTTCATTGCTATTAATCATTTGATTAGTAAATAAACAAATGACATATTTTATTTGTATGTAGCTATTCCTAATTATTTGTGTATGTATATATATATATATATATATATATATATATACTTATAGATACACATATATATACATATATGTATATATATGTATATGTATGTATATGTATTATGTATTCATAATACATATACATATATGTTGGCGTTTAAATTTGCACCTTTGGAATACGTATTTGAAATAGACAGCTATGCACAATAAAATTGCTTTTCAAATTAGGAGGGGAAGCTCCCTCTTGCTGATGGTGTTGAAAGAAAGTAAACTAAAAAAAACTAAGTTGCCTATCTTTTTGATCAGCTAAAGCACAAGTTTTATTAAACACAAACGCCACAGCTAAGATTTTTTGATTTAAGAACTTCAACTACAACTAACTTAAGCTAAAGACGTTTCTAACTTCTCAAGTAATACGCAGAGCAAGAGAAACTAGAAATGAACAAGGTTGATTCTCTAACAAAGTACTTCAACAAACTCTTTCTGAACATAAATCTACACACTTCAATGTAAGCTGAAATTAAGATCACAAAAGCATAATACAAATAACGGAAATCTGAGACGTTATACCAAGGCAAAGGAGACTCATGATTTTATTTGTCAAACTTCTAGAACAAAAATAATTAAACACATGCTTGGAACAAAAACTTGCAGCTAAAAAGGCTTGTAAAACTTGTTCTTACACAATAGGAACAACAATTACAATAACTACTTGTTGGCTAAAAGAGACTCAACAATTCGCTATCATAAAACAATTGAACAACACTGAATAGCAAATAGAAGCCACTTAGGCTCAACATTTTGTTATCACTAGCATGGTTAAAGAAAACTAATGAGCAAAGGCTCTTATTTATAGGCAAGCAGAGGAGTAGGGAACCCTAAAATCTCCTTGCTTTCAAAATCTAGGGCTTACTTAGCAAGCAAGCTTTCTTTCTAAATCTAGAAAGAAGACAACATCTAACACCTAAGAAAGCAGAAAAAGCAGGGAACGCCAACTATTACATTTATCTTCTTTCTCTTCTTCAAAGAATGGATATGAATTGCTCGAAGAATAGAAGAAAGTGGAAATAAAGCTTCTAGATGAAAGCCATTTCAAATCTCAATCACATCTGCTAAAAAGCAGGAAACTGTGTCCCAGTTCGGTGCATCTATCCCATCAATAGCAAAGTTGCGTTTTTCCAAGATATATTCTCCATTTGCAATTGATCTCAAGAAATATTCGACCTCATTGGCCGTTTTCTCAAATCTTGCTGACATCATGGCAAGGTGATTCATTTTTCCACCAATTGTATTGCTGCTATTACAGTTGCTAACAACACTCTGAAATTGAGCTTGCACGTCATCAAGCCCAACGTATGAACCATCTTCAAGACTGTACCGAGAAGGAATCTCTGTGACAAACTCATTGATGAAAAGAAGAGCTTTGATCACCCTTTGTCTGTAGGCAATAAACTCTTCAGATATCCTCTCGTAAGTTTTAACCTTGAAGACATGACGCTCTCTCCAAGCAAGGATCTGCCTCTTGTGTTCTTTTGAAGTCGCTAAACCATAGGCTGTATCTAAATCGGCCATGATGGTTCCATGCCTTGGTTTTACTTCAGCCATTGATTGTTCAAACCCTTGGATACCTTGATGTAGCTCATGATTGTTTTCCCTCAACTGAAACATCCATTCCAAGATCTCCTTTCCTCTGACAATGAAACTCTCAATCCACTCTTGAGTTTCTTTCCCACAAATAACCAGCTGTCTTAACTGATGATGATCAGCTGGTGTCTCTAAAACCTGGGGCAGCAGTTGGGTTGCCTGTGAAGTACCCTAGACAAGATTAGAAATGAAAAGCTTGAGTTGCTGTGTTTCAGCCTTGAGGGCTGCTTTGTCTTCTTCGTCCTTGATCACTCTTTCTTGAAGGCTTTCAAACACAACTCTGAATAAACTAACATTTGCATGTCTGGTATTTTTACCAAGATTAGCCTTGACCATCACAAAGTTTTCCATATCGACTTCATCTCTGTTCTTGTCCTCTGGGGGTAATGCAGTCTCCATGACTATCTCACCATCAGGATTCCTATCAAAGTGAACTTGCTTCTTTGCTTTCTTCGTAGGAGGTTCCTGATAGATGTTATCAAGGTCATCAAAATTCACCTGATATGAAGGTCTTCTTCTTACCCTTCCCAAGGAGCTCTCAAGCCAAGACACGGTAGTATCTTTACTAACTTCCTTAGAAGGTACAATTGCAATTTCTTCATCATCTTCAATATCAAGGTCAATGTGGATTGGTGAAGACCTTGTCAGTGGTATGGAGTCATGTGCTTTGGGCGCTTCTTCTGTCTCCTTCTGAGGTATAGGTTCTTCTAGAGAAGCTTCTGCTTCAACCATTGATGGCTCCTGTATGACTATCTCTGAGAAGTCTAACCTCCTTACATTTTTGGTCGACCTGTTGCCCTTCACACCATTTTGAGACTGACTTACGCCTTTCCCTTTTGATTATACTCTAGAAGAGGAGGAAGTGACGGTTGTACCCTTGGCGGCTCTGCTGTTGGTATGGACTTCTTCCTTTTGAGAACTAGGAAGACCTTACTATGTTCGAGGACTTGCCTTGTCCTTTCTTCGACTAAGAGGGATTCCTTATTAGCCCAGTTGACTTGAGGAAGGGGCTGATCTTCAATTCCCTTTTGGGCATACATCGGGAGTAACACATCCTTATCATCATCTGGCAATCCTTCAATGTCCTCTGATAGGCAGTCTTTCATCTTGTGAAGAGTGAGCCTACTGTAACTGCGCCTCCGCACCTTGAACTCATCTACACAATTGGCCCAAAAATCTTCAAGGGCGGATATGTGAGCATAGTTTCTCTTAAGTTGGCTAGCATAGACGCTATGAGGGTCATAAGATCGTCTCTTGTTGTAAGGCTTGAGACCAAGTTTGTCTAACTCATCTCCCATGGTTTTAGCATCTGCTATTGTCTTGCATGTATAGATTCCCAATCCCAATGGAAAATTAAGGGCGGGTTTCTTTCTATTCCTTAAGAATGTGTGGACATCATGTGCCTGCTTTAAGAACTCCATGAAGACAACTTCGTCTGATGGGTACCTTGGTAACATGAGTGGGGCACCTGAATAGCCATAGACTCTGAGATAGGTGAAAGTAGGAAATTGTATGAACCAATCTGCCCACTCCGCCATCACTGCCTTGGCAACTAAAGAGATACGGACGTGCAATTCATTGTCTAGGTCCCGCACTGTGTACATTAAGAAAGCCTTAGTCACCCTCTTGTAGTGATGCAATGACTTCGTGAATTCCAACTGAGGATAGTAGTTGTAGATATGTTGTACGCTTAATGATCCCTCAGTGTTCAACCCTTTGAATGGACCTTGGTAGGCCACTAGGTAAACTAGGTAAGAAACCATATGGAACTAATGAATCTGGAAATATTATGTTATCTGCTGATGAAGGCTATCATTGATCAAGGTGGGCCAATCATAGAACTCAGTCTTCCTTGGTAGCATCTTTTGATCTAGTGACCTTGTTGAGCAAGGTGATTATGATAGCAATCTCATCTTTGAATTCTACTTGCCCGACGTTCTTAGGAAAAGTCTTATGCTTCTCTTTCATCCACCTTTGTGCAATCTTCTTACTGTACTTGTCTTTGTGCTTTCCCATATCCTTTCACATTCACCCTTTTAGATAGTGACACTTTTAGGGCAAGGGGGGATGGAAAAATATTTCTTGATCATATCAGGCTTCAAACTGCAAATCAATCTGCCATCAACTGATTGAATCTCCCTTGTGGCTGGGTTGTAATGCTTGATGCAAGCGATTACGAACTCCAGACTCTGAACTGATATAGGAATAGATGTTGCTGCAAGGAGTCCAGAGTGCCCCAAGTTTTTGATGGTAGTGTTGCCTGTGCTCTCCAAAGCGTGTAGATCAAACACTGACTTGATATGATGCAAGTCCGTCTCAGCTATTTTGATGAAATCGTGGTAAAGAGCTGATTTGGTCTTGAACTCATTGAGAGTGTACTCCATTTCGGAAACCTTGAAGAATGACTGTAAACTCGCCTAGGTTCAGACCAGTTTTGAACAACTTACTATTTTTAGAATGCTGATTTTTCTTCCTCCAACGGACAAATTCTTCAAATTTTTTTTGAGATATTGGTTTTGCTTAGAATTTTGTTGCAAGACAACCTAGATCGTTTGTTTTTGAAAATTTTGAATTTAGACTAAAAAAGCAGCAAATGCTAATTTCTTCAATTTTTGACAAAAAAAGCTGGCACCTGGGTTTTGTTCAGAGTACAATTAGAAATGGATCTAGTTGATTAGATTTGAAAAACACTGATGGCTGATCGAAAAAGCAGCCAACCCTAGAATTTGAAATTTTCTTGAAAAAGGCTATGATATTGGTTTTCTTCAGAAGACTGATTTGAGAGGACCCAGATGATTAAAAATTGAATGCATTGAGGGTTTCACTGACATGCAAAGCAAAAAGCAACATGTGCAACTTGATGAATTTTTTGAGAATTTCTACAGAAGAATGAGAAGATAAGACCCAGATGGCTGAAAATTTGAAAATCTTGGCCTTTTTCTTGAAAAATTTGATCTTTTGGATGAAAAAGCAAGGCCTTATGTTGCTGGTTTGAAAAATTTAATGAAGAATCAGCAAACTTGAGTTCTTGAATCTTGAAATATTACTTCAAACTTGCTGCTCCAACTTTCTCCTTTGAATGCTACCTGCAAAAATAATGAAAATTACATTGAAGAGAGGTGTTAAATAGACTTAGGGTTTGAAATAGTTTTGCTTTCTTTTGTTTTTATCTTCAAAAACCCTAAAGTTGGCCTATTCAATGAACTTGGACATCCTCATCCTCTTGCAATTTTGAAATTTTTGAAAAGTTTGAAAAATTCACCAAGGCATTGAAAATTGGGCGCCCTTCTTGGCTAGGGGTGCCCATTTGTTTCAGAGTTAAGTCATTTTTTGAGTTTTTCAACTTTTCACAATTTTGACCCCCTACTTTGACCTCGATCTCTGACTTCTAGATTGATCTGATGAATGAGCTGGATGATTCATCATGTAGCCTGACTGATTCTAAGAAGATTGTTCTGGAGGCGCCTCTAACGAAAAACTTCATTTTGACCTTCAAATTCATGGGAGCCTATTTCCTCCAGGGGCTCCGAACTTTCACAGTGTTAGCCATTTTTTCATGATTTTCAATTTCTTCATTTCCCTTTGATCTTCTGATGAAATCTTGATTCCGGGAGCTACGCTAATTAGATCGGCTGACTATCAAATTCACTGGATAGCGTGGTTGAAACCGACAAGCTGACCTTAGACGCTTCATTTGCGAATTCAATTATCTCAGAGTTCAAAATCTTGGGCGCCCTTCGTCTCCAGGGGCGCCCAACTTGACCAGACTTTGCCATTTTTATGATATCTTCATCACTTTCTCTTCTATAGATGATCTCGTCAAATCCAGGGACTCAGAGCTCGGATTGGTTGATGACTGGGCTCATTGCAGAGCTAAAGAGAAATCAAGAGGGGTCTTCTGGAGACACTTCTGTCAAAAAGTTAGAATTTACTACTCCAAAAGCTTGGGTGCCTATTTGCTTCTGGGGCGCCCATTTGCTCCAGACTTAATCATTTTCTTTTGATTTTCATCTTTGAATTCAAACCTCCATCCGGTACCTTCCACTTTGACCTGGATTTGCTTGAGATTGGCTAGTCGGATGCCCTGACAAAGATATTTGTTGTGAAGCAGCCTCAATTCTAGAGAGATTGAGTATTTCAACAAACCCTAATTGTTGGATTTGCCCCTTCAAAAAGCTGGGCACCCTTCTTCACCAGGGGCGCCCAAAGTTACCAGATTTGGTAAAATTTTGGTGATTTTAATTCTTTTTCATTTTGACTTTTGTTTGGATCTTCCCTA
>VDFB02385878.1:0-63821 GCA_007258455.2 Sequoia sempervirens | reverse complement strand
GAAAATTTTATCAATTTCATTGAAAATAGCCTCTGCAACCTTAGGATTGTAAGCTCATGTTGCTTCTTCCTATAAGGCATAGCACCAGGTTTCAGTGGAATTTTATGCTAAAATTCTCCATTCCTAAATTTCTTTAAATCTGCATAACACCATGCAAAAACATCCTTGTAACGTGTCAATGGAGAGATCAGTCTCTCCTCTTCTTGAGAACAACACTTTCCAATACACACAATCTTAGGATCATCTTCTATACCAATATTCACCTTATCATACAAAGTAGATGTTTCAACAAAGACCTTTCCTTTTTGTTTCAAATATTGATCATGTCTATTGAAAAAATGTTCAAGATAATTTGAACCCTTTGGAATCTTACTACCTTTCAATTGATTGCTTTCTTTCCATCAGGAGCAACAACATCACGTTCTAAAACATCATTATTTACATCATTGCTACCTTCAAAATAAATATAAGCAAAGACTTCAACTTTCTCTAAAAACTCAATAATCTACTAATCATTATTGAACACTTGCCAATGATTTACACTATTAGGAACATTAGGCCTATACACAATTTCAATTCTGTAGGACCCATCTTTGAAATTTGGATGTGGAAAAAGCAATGATTTTGAAACCGCCAAGGAATTAGCACTAGCATTCTTCTCCCTGGGGATAGACTCTATTGAAACGTCAAATCTTACCACCAGCCTGATCCCAAACTCTATTCCTATAATGCTTAAGCCGAACATTCTTCACAGTGTACATCTTTCTCACTTGCTTCACTACTAATTCTGTGTCTCCCACAATCCTAAATTATTTGATACCTTTTTCTTTGGCTACACTTAGACCAAGCAACAAAGCTTCATACTCAGCCGTATTATTGGTATTAGCAAATTCCAATTTGAAAGCAAAGGGGAATTTATATCCATCAGGTGAAATCAAAACTATTCCAACACCTAACCCAACACTGGCACAACTTCCATCAAATTCAAGTGTCCACAACTCATTTACTAAATCAGGGCTAATAGAGTTCAAATTTCCCTCTTGATCAGAAGTGCACATATAGGTTCCTAGTCTAGTTTCAACAAATAGAATATTTGCTCTTGGATCACCAGACTTTAAGACAGTAAACTTGGCCTTAGGTTCAAGATTCACATAAATTTTCTTTCCATCTAAAGGTATTAAGGCATGAAACCAATCCATTTGAATTTCTCTGCCCAAATCTTTACAAAAAATCCTACTCAAGAGCATGCCATAACTCGTAGGGATATCAACAACTAATATAGTTAATTTTAGCTTCTTTTTAGGAAAAGCAACTAGGGCTACTTGAGCATCTTTAATTTGACCAATAATAGGAATTAGGGACCCATCCATGGAATAACATTTTCCTTGGGAAGAGGTATAAGAAAAACCTAGGGCTTTGGCTATTTGAGTAGGCATCACATTTTTAGAATCTCTAGAATCAATAATATAATTACCCAGCCTAAAACCAACAATATATAATGATATATAAAAAGGTTCTAGTTTCATGAATGGATTTTGTGAGCTTGAAGGTTTATCTATGGTATTAGAGAAAATATGATTCTCAAGATTGGCTTCATTGCTATCAAAAATTTGAGTATTACATTGGGATGATGAAGGCCCTTGTTTAACATATCTCACCGGCCTATCTAGCTCGAAGGGATTGAGTCTCAAGTATTCAACTTGTGAAATTTGAATTATGGTATTCTTGCAAGACTCAACTATGTCAAATGAACTAGAGGAAAGAGGGGTAGAAGATGAAGAATATGGTACCTCATTTTGCACATTGTTTGGAGCATTTTTCTCTTGCTTCTTCTGCCCTATTAAAAATTACTTAGGGGTCAAAGATGAGCCAACAACCTAATCAGTTTTGGAATGTTGTGATCTAGTGAAAACTGTTAGGGTTAGAGATGGAAGATCTATCAGTTAAATGCAGATTTATATAATAAAACAAAGAAACTAAAACATACATAGAATAAATCATAACACAAAGATTTAACGTGGTTCACCCAATCCGGGCTACATCCACCAAACCGCAGCCATCCAACACTTTTATTATCCAGTGTAAAACCTATTACAATCTTGCAAATAATCACATTTTTCATCATACTGAAATACCCATCCAAACCCCTTTTTACCAAGCTTAGAAGCTTCCAAATTTAGGGTTCTACAAAATCGGATTTTTTCTTTTTCATTGATTTTTCCCTTTTTCGGTGATCAGGGGGCCGGGATGTACAGTATACCATGGGCTATACAGTATAGCATGATCAGTCGCCACATACCAACAAAAACATCACAATTAGGATCATTGACTCTAACATATACATCCTCTCCTACTTTGGCTTCTCATACAAACTCAAAAAAGTTCATGCCAACATCATTGGATGGACTAGGCTCCTTCGCATATGGTTCAACAGTATGTTCATTCATTGAAAGAATTTGCATGAATCTAATCATCTTAGGAAAAGTAGCTCCATCATGATCTGAAGTCAAAAGGAAATTACAATAATTCCCCTTACTAGAGGAAGAAGGACCTTCAATTGCCAACCTTTGATTTGGAGTAGGCAATGAAAGTGTCTTGCTAGGAGCTCCTTGGTAATTCTTGGTAACATCTTGATAAGGAATCTGTGTGGAACCTTTTGGCATTTTCCTCTTAAGAGTAATTATGTCATTAGCTAATCTTTGAATGAATGGATTAGTAGAATTCATTGGTGAAGGATTACCAGTTTGTAATTCATTTTTCCATTTTTCAGAGATAATCAAATCATCTTCTATTGATACAACCCTATCTTGTGTAGCAACTAAATCAGCCACACCTTCCCTTTTAATAATGAAACTCAGATTTGGCGGAAGAGTGTTAATGAACATTGCTTTCAACAATTTAGCACCATGCATCATGTTTGCAGTAATTTTGTTATACAACTTATTAAACTTAGCCACAAAATCCCTCATTGACTCATGAATCTCCTTCTTCATTGAACCCAATTGAGCAACCAAGACTTGATCATCTTCTACAAACTTAAACTTGTTCTCAAATCTTGTTCTTAAGGTAGCCCAATTATTAATAGAGCCATTGGGAAGAGAATAAAACCAGTTAGCAACAACATCTATCAAAGATTCTGCAAAGAGTCTCATAGCAACATTCTCATGTTGTATTGCAAGAATAGAAGAGGTGGAAAAGAAAGCTTTCATATGTTCATCAGGAGAAACTTTTCCATCTCCATTGAATTTGGATATGATCTTCCCTGAACCTTTGGGTAAGTCATGGAGTTGTGCACCAGCTCCAAAGGTTAGAGGACCTATGACGGCCCCCTATGGGACTAGTTGGGGTTGTGCCATTACTAGAGGAAAATTTACTTGTGTAGGAAGGGTAGTACCACACAAAATAAGTGCTTGGCAGGATATTTTTGGAATCCCAATTACACTAGGTTTAGGAGGAGGAGAAGATGGTCTGCTAATAGACTTGAATTTTTAGGTGGGTGGAAAATATGAAAAATCAATAGTCTCTAAGACCTCAAAATCTTTATCCACAAGCCCTTTTTTCTTATCACTCCTAGTATACCTTTTAGAAGCCAGGTTTTGACAAGACAACGATATTGAGGGTTTTGTGGAGGATTTTTCCTAGTGTTTACCTAATTTCTAGGAACCTGTGTTGGAGGAGCTCTTACTCTTCTAGTCGGAGGTGGTATGTTTTCTATGAACAAAATCTCCTGAGCATTCTCAAAGCGCATTGCATTTTCTCTAATAATAGCTCCGAGTTCCTCCTCTTCTACTACTTCGTTAACTCTATGATACTGATAGTCGTTTCTTCTTTGTTTCCAAGCAAGTAACCTAAAACCGGTAATTATATCTTCTTGATCACCAACTAACCAATCTACATTAGGCTAAAGGATAGGAGAATTACACCTCTAAAGAACCATTACTATTATTCATGGAGAAACCCATTATACCACAATTATTTTTCTAAACTTTATCCCCAGCAAAGTCACTAAAAATTTGTTGGTTGATAGATTTATCACCTAACTCTGTATTCTCATGCCCACAAAGGTGAAAAATGTAACCACAATTGAATTGATAATGATATAATTCTCAGATCGATTCTCTGCTTATTTTAAAAGATGGTAGCTACTTTCGTTTGATATTCAAGGAATAATCTTTAACTTTTGTTGCTTTTAACTAGAAAGAAAATAAAGGTAGGGGATTTTAACCAAAAATATTTAAAGGTATTCAACAACTTCATAAAATAAAAATGAAAATACTTCACAATTGGAATGAAATCAAATATCACCACATAATCCTTATTCATAGATAAATGATACTATAGTGTTGCAACAAGTCAAAATATCTATTATCCCAATCATAGATTAAACGTTGGCACAAAATTAAACATAAGAACATATTCATACACCATAATTTCAAAGATTACAAATGCACAAATTCCACCATTGTCTTCTATATCAAAATAATAGACAATAAATATTCAAATAACAGAGTTTTTCTCTAATGAGAAAATCAAAGTTTTCCTAAAAGATCCTAAGCACATTAGTCAAATCCATATTTAAAGCATAAATAAATTGTCTTGGTAATGGTTTCTTGAAAGTAACCATACTAAATAATTAAAAGAGTTTTAAAATTAAAGAGCCAAAATAAAGAAAGTATCATGGAATACTAAAAATTAATTATGCATAATCTCTCTCAGCTTCAGCCTCTTCATCTTCAAGATTTTTGACAGCTTCTTGTTGCAACTACTTCTCTTATGCCTTCATCCTAGTTTTGTGATCCCTGTACTTTGGAATAATTGAAAGTAACTCCTTACTCCCTGGAGTAGCAGTAATTTGCAGTCCAGTTCTTACTTTGGTTAGAGTTGCTTTAGACTCATTCAATGTGTCAAACCTCCTACTAGCTTCTATTTTAAAAGAAGTGAGATAAATTTGCAATCTACTAAGCTTTGAGAAAGATTCTTTAGTCATGGTAGTAGGATCAATCATCTCCTTGTTGAATATTTCTTTAAATTTTAGACAAAATTTCATTGAGTCTAGAATTCTTTCATCAAATTCATCAATTATTTCAACCTTCAGGTCATGGCAATTTCCCTTTATCTCCACCAGCATATCCAGGTATTTCTCAAGTACTATAGAAATCTCTTTTACCAGAGTGTCATAGATTCTCAATTTCCATTCTAATGAATTTTTCCATGAATGATCTAACTCCTTTGGATTGCTTACAATTTATTCATTAATCAATTTCATACGATCCATGGAAATCAACTCTTTAATTTCTTGTGAGAGCACACAACTCGACTAGTTTGATCTTTTCTGATTTTCCATAGCTATGATGTCAAATCCTTCCTTTTGTCAACCATTTGAGTGTAGAAAAGTATAAAAGTATAGAATTACTGATAAAGAGGACAATTTATTCAAGCATATCATCAATCCATTCACTGACACTTTTAGAATAGCTTAGATTCTTTTTGATCACTTGCATTGTGCACTCATCAATGATCCCTTCCTGAGAACTTGAGGCTCCACTGGATATTGAAGAAGGAACTATAGAAGAAATAAAGTTCTTCAAATCAAGAACTTGGGATTGCAATGCCACTTTTTCATTCCTTTCTTCTTTTACCTACTTGATCAAAGCATTGACTGAATAATCAACATGATATATATCACCTTCAAGTGTCTGGGGTCCCATATCAACATGTGTGACTTTATAATCATCTACTGTTATCTCATTATCATTTAGATCTTTTATGGGGTCAACAATTTCCAACACCTGATTACAGAATTAGGATCGGTCAATATTCTTGACATCTTCTGAGCTTTCTTTAGTCTTGAAGAATTTTGGAGCAGCTTGGTAATTGTATCTACTCCAATTGTTTTTGTAGGAGTGTACTTCCTCTTTTTCTCTACTGCTTTCCTCAACCATACTGGAGAAGCTTCAACAAAAGAAAAATTCTTATTCTCTAGATCAATTTCTCTATACTCACTAGGAGTAATAGGTATATTTTCCACTGGGGAAGACAGTACTTCGGACAATGGAGGAAAAGTATTATCTTCAACAATTTGCTTGAATATAGCATCTGAGTCCTCAAATATAGGTTTTGTTTGATATACCTTCCTTTTATTAGTAGGGGTGGATGGACTGTCTTGTTCACATACAAATTTTAGTTTAACCATCTCTTCTGGTTTCTCACCATCACCCCCAGACTATGAATTTTCACTAGAATATTTCATAGCCATTCTCCCTTAGGATGTGCCAACTGTAATTGTTTGAGAATACACTTGTTCATTTTTTTGAGAAGACTTTGTTTCTTGAGTAGAACCTACCATTTGTTGCCATTTTCCTTCCAGCCAATCCCGAGTTCTTTTCATGACTGGGGCAGCCCATATGTTCATATCCAAGACAACATTTTCATTCCAGTCAACCTTGGGATTGGATTTATTAGACAACTTCTCATATTCGAGGTCAATGACCATCAAATCATCAATTGTGCCCTCAGGAATCTAGAAATGTAGACCAAAATTCTATATTTGCTCAATGGTTAACCTCATGTAATCTCTTCTCAAGACTTCATTTTCATCAACACAATCTTCTCAGAAGTCCTCAATAGCGGGCTAATGTTGATACGAATTTCCTCCATATAAATTTTGTTTTACAAAACCCTTGCTGTCAAAATTAGCCCTCATGAATAAATGTTGGAGGTTATATTATTTGAGAAGAACTTTAGCACATTTAGCCATTTGATTATTTTTGCATGTGAAATATGGAATTTCAATTGGAAAGGATACCCTTGTTTCCCCATATTCAAGTATTTCACATTCACAATGGCCATTTGTCTACAAACTTCTAGGAACACTAGCAAATCTTTAGGATATCTGGGTAATTTCATTGGGGCTTTCTCAAAACCTTCTATCCTCAAATAGGAAAATCTATCAAACTAAATATAAAAACTTCCAAATTATGACACTAGGGATATTGACTCAGCAAAAAAACACACTTCTTGAGATTTCCATCCAATTTCCTCACAGCCTCCATTAAGAATGCATGATTAACAAGGGAAAAATCTCCCATTTTGACTTGCTTAGTAAACTGTGGGTAGCACTTATACACCGACATGCTGAAAGTTGGGGGTATCTATGGTTTTAATCCTAGCCAAAATGACCTTTGACTAGCTATAATATATGTTAGGCAAGAGCATAGATGAAAAGTAGTTGTTTTCTGAAAATTGACCAATTGTTCATTTAAATGGAAGCAAATTATCTAGGCCCAATCAATGTACACATTTTCATCATAGACATCCAAAATAAATTGACACATCCAATCCTCAAAGGAATCAATTTGTGCATTCCCAACAATACAATGCAATAGAGCAATAACATGTGCAATTTCTCCTTTGAAATGCATTCTTTTAAGTTTAATGAGTAGCTGTGACTTACCTCTTTTTTCTGATTTCAACAAGTTCCCTTTAGCCATAGAATTATTGCACCAACTTTCATTGACTTTGAAGAATTCACCAGAAATTATGACATACATGTCCTTCATGGGTGTTCTCTCAAGGATCCTTAGTGTGTGAGAAATAGTTCTAGGAGAAATTCTAGCAACAACAGTCTTGTCCATGGCTTTGATTTCATGTTTCTTTGGAATGTATCTTCTTGCACATGTGCCTATTAGGTCCACACTCAGAACGACTTCTGGAAAACCCCTAGCATGAGCTAATCCACTCTCTAATAATTTTGCATTGATAACAGTTCTTTTATCACTTTCCAGGTGTGCCCATAATTCTTCCAACTTAAAAGATCCCATCTTCGTGTCCCTTACGCCGATCTAACACTTTTTGATTCTAGACTGTATGAGCTCACATTACACAAAAAAACACTTGTACTCTTAAAGAAATAATTGTAAATTATATAGGTGCTATTGCAAGCTCAGAAAAATAAATTTTCACCACCTTTAGTTGTGCAAATGATAGGATGTGTGTTTAGTGATGAATTAATATGGCACTTTATTTAAATCCTTGGTAAAGAAAACCCTAAGATTTGCGTGCTTTACAAAAATCCTTGATAAGACATCTCTAGGTTGTACCGTATGCCTCATTAAATGCATAGGAAACACCTCAAAACATGCGAGTGAACAACTTGTTACCTTTTCATGAAAAAATGGAACTCTATAACCTAAAGTCAGGAGTTATGAAGTTATGAAAACCTCTAACTCCCCGACTTTACAACGGACCAACTCACTTGACGCTACTAAAGAAAAATTTGGGCTATTGAGAAGTTAGGATAAACACAAACCTGATGACAAGGTTAAAGACACACCATACCAAAAAATTAGGTTTCAAAACTCATAGAATGCACAAGAAGAAGTTAGGAACTTAGAGGAACCCACGACAAAGACTAAAATGAAGGAAAAAAACCTTAGACTTAGATGAAAAATAAAAGATTGAAGACCGAGGAAGAAAAAATTTGAAGGGACACGATACATAATATACCTACAGGTAACAAGGTCTAATGGAGATTTTGGAATATTCTGAATGTTGACAGAGATCACTAAAAATCACTAGTGGGACTCATTTGCCACTGATGGCAAATCAATCCTGCTTCTGATGAAAATTGTTGAAAGCTGGTTTTTGAGTGTAGGGATCCAGAATCTGACAAAATATAGATTTCCAACCTTAAGGTGGGATTCATTCACCACTGATGGAAAATCAGTCCTCTCCCAAAATTTTGTGAAATCAGGGGATAATTTTGCAACACTAGATTTGAGGTTGTTAGCTTGTCGAGTTGATGAAGTTAATTCTACAAAAAATGGACAAAATGTCTTCTCCAAGCTTGAAATAGGGTTGATTTGAATCGAAGCACTTTGTTTACTTGTTGACCATCTTTCAACACCTAATTTCTTGATAAATCTACATACACAAGTTTGCAAATACACATGCAAGAAGGGAAAAATGGTTGAAGGGGTTTTCCTTGGTCAAACCCCACTTTGGTAATCAAACCCTAAATAATGAAATGAAATGAAAGGAGTATGATAAATAGATAACATGCAAATGTCATAAACTTACCACACCTTTGATTCTCAAAATCTGAAGATATATCAATGGCTGCTCCAAAATGCTTGATCGATGCTTGATTAAATGATGTAAAGCGTTCAAATGTGATTTGAATGCTTAATGAATGAGAATATTGCTTGAATGTGTTAGGAGGTGTAAAATGAGGAGAAAAAAACTTATTTATATGCTCTTATGCCTTAGTAACCCATTGATACCTTATCATAGGCCGACATCAAGTAATTTTGAATAAAACCTGAAAGAAATTTTGATTTTTTTTGAATTTGGAGCCAAGAGGGATTCATTCACCACCCATGGCGGATGGGTCCCACCTTTGACTTGTAAGTGGGTGTCAGGAATTATCATGCATTTAATGTTGTTTGTTGTGTTTACATTAAAAAATACACTTAATTAATCCTTATAAGGGCATAAAGGGGTCAAATAGAGCATAAGAAAGGTGTAAATAGTGAAATTAAGCCTAGAAAAACATGAAATCTTGTTACAAGACTTTACAACACTTCAAAACAGGACTTGATAAGTTATGAAAAGGTGATTTTTAGGTGAATTGTAATGAATAGAGTCTACAAAAGTGTAGAATGTTTTACAACACTTCACAACACCTTCACCAGACACCATAATTTGAATTTTAAAGACCTATTGTGAATGTTTAAGCCACATTTCATCAATAAATCAAAGCAAAATGGACCAAGCATCATGAAGAAAGGTATGAAATTCCATGAAAATGTTGAGGGACCATTTTTCTATGGTGCACCTCTATCATCCTTATTTTTATTTTTCTAGGTTGAAGTGTAGGGCAAGAAGGAAAACTCATATATTGAGATTGCAAATTTAATAAATAATCATGTATCTTGCATCCAAATCTTAAGACAACTATATCCATCTTGATCTTGATTTTTTTCTTAGAAATTTTCTCAAGAGCATTGCAATAGCCATTATGAATACTCTGGTGTTACAGTGAAAATAGACCTGTGCTTGAATAAGGAAGAAATTCTCTCTTGATTTTTCTATTTTTCCCTTTCCTAGGTGAAAAAAGCTTGTAACTTTCTACCTTAGAAATTCACTATATATATACATATAATGCATTTTAAATGCTTAGAACACTGCAATATAGCACATCTTCGAGACTAAACTACATACTTAAGAATTTGCACATAGGCTTAGTTCAAAGCTTACAAAACAGGCCGGTGCATGCAAAACCATGTCATTGTCTCTTTCTTTCTTGTTAATGTGAAAGTGCAGTGTAGAAGCAAAAATTTGCACTCTTCTAGAAAATATAATGGTTCGTATAATTATCATCGAGCTCCTCTGCTAGTAAATATGTTCAAGCATATTTGTGACTTTCTGTCTAGGAAATTCTCTTATATCCTAGGCCATAAAATGTACTTTAAATACTCAAACATATTGTGTTGTAGGTCTCTAAGCCTCAATTACAGACTTATGAATTCCAAACTATAGTTAGTTTTAGGGTTTGTATAACAAGCATGTAGATGCATAGCATTCCAAACTATAGTTAGTTTTAGGGTTTGTATAACAAGCATGTAGATGCATGGCATTATCTCTTTATTCCTTGTTTAGCCTGAAGGGCAGCGTAACATGCAAAAAATTCCACTTAGCTGGCATATGCAACAATTTGAAAACCCAATTAACATTTAAATCAAGCCATAAATACCTTCTAACTTCAATGTTAGTTTTGTCTCAGAAATTTTCTCCAATTAAAATATCACTTAAGGCTTCAGATCACTGTTATCATAAACTGCTATACAATACTTTATTCCTCTTTCTAATTATTTATTTTTTATTTTTTATAGTCTTTTAAACAAAATATTGGGGTGAGGAATACTTGAACCAAGCCTGCATAGAATGAAATAAAATGAAACAATTAAACAATCTATGTAGCATGCAAATTCCCAAAAAAAAGCTCACTAAAACCATGGCAAGTGACTTACCTCAGAATTATGCACAAATTGTGTTGTCTATCAACGATGTCAATGAGAAAAATGGGTAGTATGTGGGAAAAATATAAGAATCCCTACCACAACAAACCAAAACCAATCTTCCCTTAGTTGCTTCAATCTATAAACGAAAAGTGGATCTAAAAAAAAATGGGTTTTAGGGCTCACAAAAATCACATTCGATTCCAAAATCTCCATATTAAATGTTAGTCACATTAAATCTAATTTAATTCAATCCATAAATTAAAGGAAAAGCATGAAGTGGGAAATTTGTTTTCCAGGTAGTTTTGCGGTGTGTAGACAATATATAGGATGAAAAGAGTAAAATTTTTTTATCAAAGGGTATATTTTCCTTATAAAATTATGTTCATATAGACACTCAATCATGATCTAGTAATGCAAATGTACTTGAGTCAAAGGTAAGCAATAATCTATTCCAGTAGAGAAAATCACAAGGTGAGAAATAAATGCATTCATGTTACTTCTTCACATGTGCAAATGCATAATTGAAGTATCAACATTTTTTACTAAAGCACAATACTTTTACCATTGATGACGTATAATACAAGTAGTAATCAAGAAATGGTATGGAAAACATAATTTGTGAAATATATGACTACCATCAATCCACACATGGCTATTAAAAAGATGAAACATGATTTGGGTTCTTTTCCACCCAATCGTGAGGTTTCCATGGAGTTCTTCCTACTTGAAGATCTACCGAACTTGCATGAAGTGCCTAGCTATGTTACACCCCAAATTGCAAAGTTACTATTTACTATTACTACATAGGGTAAATGTGAATTCTGAAGATGAATTAATGATGCTTGTACCTTGTTATCAATATGAATGTTATCTCATTTGATGTTGTTTCATTTGAAGCTATCTCAGTTGATGTTATCCATGGTGAAATATTGCATATATGTGAATAGATGGTTATTGAATTATTATTCTAACTTTGGAAATGTTTATGTATACTACATATGTTGTGAACAACTGACTGTCATAGGCATGTGTTTATGGTTGCAGGAAAATGTTCATTCATATATATATATATAGATATATGATTTATCAACATATATACATATATATGTAGATGTACATGTATATTGATCAATACAAATATATATGAGTTAATCAAGCATTTAAGGTCAATATAATCCATAGTGTCGATACTTTAAAAGAAATCATTTCCTCCTTAAGTTGTGATTTATTCAGTCTTGGAAAACATGACATAGGCACATGAATAAGGATAGAATGTTTTCTTGATCATTTTGAATGAGCTTAAAAGTGGGTTTATTGTTGCACCATTCTAAACCAAATGAGACCAAGGAAATATTCAATGGGAGAAGCCTTGAATGGCCAAGTCAAACTAAAGTTTTATACCATGTATGGACACTATTGGGTAATGCATTTTAGCATGTTGAGATGGCATCTCTTGGTAAATGTCTGCTTGTAGATCAGTAATGATACAAGTCAATTTATATAGACTTCTTATGACATATTTAAACCATGGAAAAAATATGTCGATATTGATTAATATTATTTAAGAAGACTTTGGATCATACATGACACTATGTATGAGTCACACATTTTCCAGCCAAGAATACACAAGAAAGGAACAAATGCATAATGCCTAAAAATCTACTGGCTTCACTTAGTCGATATGAGAAATTATGGAAGCTTGGACTAAATCCAACGTAGTTAATATATTTAGTTGACTTAACCTAGAAAGTAACCAATTCAAGTTATATGTTGATGAAACATGATTAAATTATTCTCATAATTAGAAATCATGCCAACTTGAGGGGTTTGGTGCCACCTCTGTTTCTCGCTTTCTTGTAGCTGGCAATTGAGGAGAGAAATATGAACTTCCATGTGCAAATTGAAAGTCTTGTGATTGTTGTCAATATGGAAGTTGACCTGTTATGATTTATGCTAAATATAAGCTTAATATGCTGCCACCTTTTAACTGAATCATGCAACAAAGGAATGGTGTCATTCCACATACCAAAACTGTAGGATTTATGGAGGCTAGCTGCTCTATAAATAGTTGCACCAACTTAGTTGAAACTCATCATCATTCGTATTCTTTCATATTTCATTGTGTGTTCATTATTTGTAGTCAATAATTATCATTCTCATTTGCTTGTGCAAACGAATATCTCCATTATACCAATCCATTTGAGAGGGACGTATTTTACCAACAACTATACATCATTTGCTAGTTATTATATCTGATTTTTATGAGTTATCATTATCTAATTGTTGAATGAGAAAAGAGTGAGATTTTTTGAGGAGTAATTATCTCATTATCTAAGGGAAGTGTGCTATCAACAAGAGAGATGAGAGAGTTGTGTTGGGAAGTTGAATTAAGTTGAGCTACCATTGGTGAAGGCTGCACTGTCTTCATTATTTGGGATAAGCGATAACATGCATGGGGTTTTCTTCTTCTTATTATTTACTTGGAATTATTGTGTTTTCCTATGCTGCATAACATATCTTTTTTGTTTGAGTAGTAGAAGTATTTAATATTATTTTGAAAAAAGGGAATTGAAGCTTTTAGGCTGTTTAATTATATTTTTGAGTTCTCCATGATAGGAGAGATTTCTTGACACAAGTGTTTAACTATACTAGATATGTTGAAGAGGTTGCTTGAAATAGGTATTTAATTATACTCTAGATATGTTTGAACATGGGATGTAATGTGTTCATATTTATTCCATAGTAGGAGATGAGTGTATTTCCTAGTTAAGTATATACTAGGCTTGATTGAATGCAAGAGTCGCGTGAGGTACACCAAGCTAAGTTATTAGACTAGCTTGGAAATCTTGTGTTACCTTAGGACAAGCATAGGAGTAGGCATGTGTACTTACTTGCTTAATAGATTCAATATTGGTAGATTGTTTTGAAGATAGGCTATCTGGGGTGATAGACTATCCATTGAAGGATATACCTAACTTGTGTAATTTTTAGTTAAGTAGGTTATTACCAAGTAGATTAGTATGTTTTAGGTTAGTCTGGGGTAATAGGTTTACCCATTGAAGGGAAATACCTATGCATAGTTGAAGATGGCCTTAAGTAAAATCGGCCCTAAGTAGTGTATGTGACAAATGACCCTCAGTAGAACATACTGAATGAAACACTTTGATCAAAGTAGTGAAATGTATGAAACTCCACTTAGTTGTGTGATACTTGAGACTACATTGCCAGTTCACTGTGATCCTTTATTACATACTAGTTCAAGAATGCTAGGTTGCATAGGTTCTAGTTATGTAGGACACAACACTATGCTTAGTTAGTTGTCATTATTGGCTACTCTACCAATCTCTTCATTGAAGGGAAGGGCCACCTATCAAATGATAGATGTGTGGGGGACTGTGTTATGAGTCCGTGGTTGGAAAAAAAGCACCTAAGTGATGCTTCTCTCCACAACAGGCAACAAAAGAATGAATATTTGAAAGGACAAATTCCTAGACCATCTTACAAAGTTATTTGTTCTAAAACTCCATGAGCTATATATGTATTTTTATGCTTTATTACATTGATGTATATTTGAAATGAAAAGGAATCCATGTTGTAATATGAAATGCATCTTGTTTGGAAAATTTCAATAAAAGAAAGATTTTTTTTTTTATTGCAATGACTTGTTAGCATGTTTATTTACTTGTATGATGTAAATCTAGAAATTTTTACTACAATGAAGGGTTGGCACGTTACATGTGGTATCAGAGCTACCAAGTTCTACACTAAAACCTATGAGCTCATTATGCAACAATCTATAAACCTTATTTGAAGATAATGGTTGAAAATTTCTTGTGCCATAATGGAAAGAGAAATGAACTTAGGGAAGTGAAAAGGAAGATGAGATCCCTAGTAACTTGTGTAAATTGGGACTAGTTAAGAGTCATCCCTAGAGTAGGAACTCCTAAACCAACAACTTATGATATTACCTGTGATTGCAGAATATTATGGAATCGGGATATGCAGGAAGGTTAGGAAGAATAACCAGTATATATCTTATCCTAAATTATAGTTATATGAATCTAAGGGAATGAGAATAAATGAGATAACCCTTTTATAGTAGTAGACAATAGTTGTAAAGAGTCAAGAATTTTTGGATTTAGAGAAAACACTACGAATCTATGTGTATGCAATGTTGGAATAATTTAGATCGAAGTAGGATGTCAAAAAAGGAGGTATCCACAAGGGTTGGAGAACTCTTGAAATAAACCTAATTCTTGTGTAAAGATAGGATCTTGCAAGAAAAGAGTTAGTACCTTGGAAGTAGGGGAAAAAGACTAGAATGGTCAGAAATAAGTAATCAACGATGTGGACATGGTTCCACCAACCAAAATCAATGAGATTATTGGAGTTTTGATTAAGATAAGAAAAAGAGACCAAAACAACTATGGTATTTCTAAAGGTTATGAGAGAATAGGATTCCAAGTATTGGAATAAAGTCACTTGAAAAGATGAATATAGGAAAGAAACCTGCAAAGGTAAAAAAGGTTAGATAGACTAAAAGTTTGAATAGTACATAGATTGGTTTGAGTATAAAATAAACTCACTAACGTGTCTGTGAAAAATAACATTTGTTTAGAGGATCCAAAAATGCAATATGGAATTGTGTGTCAAAATAGTATAAGATGCAAGGGAAAAAACATTCTAAACTGAAAGGTGCATCAATCAACGAGGCTTTGTGGGTATGAATATTCCTCTACCAAAAAGAATATTGGAGAAGAATTGGAATATTAGAGGATCTCTTAGAAGTTATTGATTATTCATTAGATCCCCTATTGGGTGATCCAAATTGTTGAATCTAAGAGACTAGAAATCAATGGTGAATCCAACTTTTGGAAAATGTATATTCAAAGTATACCATTGAGGCAAGAAAAAGCAATAGGAAGCCAACAACAAGGAGTGAAAAATCCTTTCAAAGAAGCAAGCGTTTGCTAGGAGTTCAACTTGAGTAGATCAAAAGTTGTGTAAACACTAAGGGGGGAAGGAAGAGAGTGGATTGACTTGAGTTAAGTACCCCACCCAATGAAAAACATGGGTATATTTTCAATTTGGAAGAACCAATGACTTCTTTGAAAGTCATAATGACAATTAAGTCATACATTTTATGACCACAAGGAAAAAGGTATTGGGATTTTTGGAGAAAGATAATGGAAAGGTCAAGGGTTATGACCTACTATCATCCCATACCTTATATTTTTTTGATTGGAAGAATCAAACAATATTATCATTGATTCCTTGGAAAAGGATACGAGGATGATTTGATCATGATAGGGAAAGATAATTGCTTATGGGATTGGCAAAGGAAGATCTAGGTTACTCATGGTTGGAAGAAAGCGTCTCTACACTCCTATATACTTTATATAGAGAATTTAGATAATAATGCTATTTCTAAACATAAGTAGTAATGCTACATATTATGAAATATATCCATGTTGTAAAGTGACTTGACACTGTAGCTTACTATGCGAAGAGACTTGGAGATGAAAAGTTTTAGCCATAGGCCATAGAGATGGAATGGAAGATAAGGTAAGATGTGACATAAGTTAACCACATCAAAAATATCTTTATGAGAATGATTATTTGATCATGCTTTATACTAGAATGAAACCATAGGTTTAGAATAACCTAATTAGGACAAGAAGTTCATTTGATTAAAGAGAGAAACCTTAGGATAAAATTTAACATATTGAGTTGGGTTATATGTACTAGACTACTCTTTAACACCTATACGATGGGAATAACTTATTTGGTTGAGTTGAACATTTGGTATTGATTGGGACATTTAAGGGTAGAGAAACCTATAACATCATACTAGTCAACAATTGAGGACTCTATCCTAAGAATTGGAAGGGAATATTGGGATTAAGATCTTCCCATGGGAATGGGTAAATCACTGTAGCTTAGAAAATTCTATATGGGTGGAAAACATAGGTGGGATACCTAGTGAGTAAAAGGAAGTCATATTATTGACAAGATTATTTATGAGTGGCTCTTATATTAGAAGGGATACACTCTCAAAATGACAGCATCTATTGTTATGTCAGGACATCATAGAATTTTCATTTAACATGAAATGTTGGAAAATTTTATGGAGCAGAACATCAGAGTTGTTACTTATGCTTAAAAGGTATACCAAAGTTAGGACTCTCCTATATGATTAAGAGAATTCATGGAGCTAACGAGAAACATTCATGCTTGGTAATTAGGTATACAATTAAATTTGATATCTTCTAGGGACCCACATGATTGAACGAGGATTAATACTCAAAATTAGTACCAATTCTTATCGGGAAAATTAGATTGAGTTAAAATATGGATTACATCTTTGAAAATAATCTGAGGACAAAAGAAATCCATGGTATGGATGTCCTAAGATAAATGGGATTTATCTTTGCAAAAATGATAACCATTATTACATGGGAATTAAAGGTAGCTTGAGATCAAGATAGTTTTTCACTTAGTCAAAGAATAAAATATTATTGGATATAAAAGAACCTATGTACCCAAAATTTTGGAAGATTCAGGAATGGAATGAGGAAATTAATGTCAGAGTTAGGACATTGAAACGACAAATGGAATTGTTAGATGAGGATACACTATAACCTGGAAAAGATAGAGTAAGAGCCTGCATGGAATGTGGAAAAATATTTTCTAGTATGCCAGAAAATGAAGATCAGATGTCATCAATTTTCCTATGTTAGTAGAATAGACATAATGTTCTAGTGGACAAACTCATCAAATAAACCAATGCTAATTAGAAACTTGATTTATAGGATTTCGGCCCTAAATAATATATTATGGGAAATAGTTGCTTAGTATTCATGAGAAGGTTATTTCAGTATTGAACAAGCAAATAATGATATGGTTGTGTAAACCATGGTCATACTATGAAAAATTGAGTTGAGCGAATGTGCAATATATTATTATAGTCAAATAGGAAAAAATGGTAGACTAAATCTTGAATGATTTATGAACTTCTAACATTGAGGTTTGGACCATTATATGGAAAGGAAGGTTGGAAACTCTATTAAGCTGAAATAGGATTAGGAATAGGGTAAACCACATACTTGATAGAATGTCAAAAAGGAGTAATAGATCAAAGTGATCGATGAAACTTTGTCGATACAAAGCTTAAGCATAGAGTAGTATCCAAATTTGATAGGTGTCCAAGAGAAATGTAATGCTCAGGATGGACAAGTAATCAAGAAAAATTACTTTATGGTAAGGAAAATGGATGTGTAAGTGATGGAAAGACTTGGTTTATGAGTTGTGTACAAGTATAAATACTAAAGGGGAAGGATAGGACCCACAGTGTAGTGTACAATGCACCGACATTCCTTAACTATTTGAATTATACTAAGGATAAATTAATGGGCCAATGATTTTTGTTCACTATGTTTTATGTATAGTTACTATTATATCTAGGATGTGTATATGTAATAAAGCTCTTAGGAGAGTATTTATGTGTAAGGCGTACAAGATTTCCCTATGCGATAGTGAGAGCACTCAAAACAAGGTCCAGGGAGGACAAGGTTGCTACATAGGATGAACATTTTATAAATCTTACATATTTTGAGAATAGTAAGTAAAACTTTATTTTAATTTAACCATATGTTAAAAGGTATAGGGTATGTGTAGGATCATCATGGAAAAAATAGGCCCTTAAATGGCAAAAAAATTAGTAAAATCAGAGTTAGGCAACTTGACTTAAATTTTTTAATAAGTTATCTATATTATTTCAAAAATATGTAAGAATAGAATCTATAGAAAATTGAATATAGTTTCTAAACTACTAAGTTTATTTAAAAAGAAAACAAATTATTTGGTGAAAATTTGAAATTTCAATGTAGTAGTACTTAAATTTAGGAAAAAATAAGTAGTTGTCTGTCTGACCACCCTAACCACAATAAAATGATAATATTTTTTTATAAGATTTTATATATAAGTAGAGGACTCATGTCCAGATGTGATGCATATTTTTTTGTAATTTCTTTCCAAGTAAATAATTAATTATGAATTTTTTATTACAAATTTTTAAAAATATAAAAAACTCATATGTCTAACTACCTTAACTTGGTAAAATCTTCATGAAATTAATTTTTTCTTTTTTTAATCCTATAGTATACAAACCATAGAATGTGATGCATGTTTCAGATTCAAAAAATGTGATACCATTTGAAAGCTATAGATGTTTTTCAATCAACCTATCAATCAGGACTTTAGTCATAATTCAAATAGAAAATGAATAATAATTATTTATTAAATTCAAAGTAAAGCATAATCTATATTGGTGGAAATTTGAGAATCTCCTTTAAAAACCCTTTTCATTTCATCAATTTTGGGTAAAAAAAAAGTCGTGAGCCACATACCCTACACATACCCATCATATCACCACTTTTTGGCCCATCATGATCCTGCACATATCCTATAGATCATCGAGGACAATAAATCATGAAGGGGGAAGTATGTTACACCCCAAATTGTGAAGTTACTATTTACTATTACTGTATAGGGTAAATGTGAATGAAATGTGAATTTTGGAGATGAATTAATGATGCTTGTACCCTTTTATCAATATGAATGTTATCTCATTTGATGTTGTTTCATTGTATTCTATCTCAGTTGATGTTATCCATGGTGAAATACTACATATATGTGAATAGATGGTTATTGAATTATTATTCTAACTTTGGAAATGTTTATATATACTACATATGTTGTGAACAACTGACTATTGTAGGCATGTGTCTATGGTTGCAAGAAAATTTTCATTCTCTAGGGGGAGGGAAAGTATCACTCGGGAGAAGATATTGGTCAGGTAACTAATAAAGTAAACTATCTGAGCATAAACACACACCACATTAGAATGATTGAGTTGAGTTAGTTTGTGGGTAATAGGTAATCTATCCTTAGCCAATATGTCAACATTAGGAGTCTTGTTTACTTTTGCATGTATTGGGTGATGTTATCTATTTGAGATTTGAGTCCTTCCTTATATGAATGCACTTGATTGTGTGAAGGAATGAGTATTGTATGCCTAGATATATATATACACACACACAAGCATTTATGCTTGTATAGAGGAGTGTATTTATGTCTGTATATATATATATATATATATATATATATATATATATATATATATATATATATATAATCATATGAATGTTTATTCATTTTCACTTAGTTGTGTATCGAATGTATTTATACTTCAGTGACATAGAGAATGTTTAAATATGTTAGCATATATGTATACACATATACATACATATATATATATATATAAATACATATGATTTATCAGTATATATACATATATATGTAAATGTATGTATATTGATACATATATATATTTATATATAAATACAACTACTTCCATGGTTAGTTTATATATATATATATATATCAAACTCATAGATCAATTTACATATGAGTTAATCAAGCATTTAAAGGTTGATATAATCCATAGTTTCAATACTTTAAAAGATGTCATTGCCTCCTTAAGCTATAATTTATTCAGTCTTGGAAAACGTATGAAATAGGTGCATGAATAGAATGTTTTCTTAATCGTTTTGAATGAATTTATTATGAGTTAAAAGTGGGTTTATTGCCACGCCATTCTAAACCAAATGAGACCAAGGAAATATTCAAGGGGTGAAGCCTTGAATGGCCAAGTCAAACTAAAGTTTTATACCATGTATAGACACTATTGGGTAAAGCATTTTAGCATGCTAAGATGGCATTGCTAAGTAAATGTATGCTTGTAGATCAGTAATGATACAAGTTGATTTATATAAAATTCTTATGACACATTTAAACCATGGCAGAAATATGTCAATATTGATTAATATTATTTAAGGAGACTTTGGATCATACGCGACACTATGCATGAGTCATGTATTTTCCAAGCAAGAATATGTAGGAAAGGAACAAATGCAATATACCTAAAAATAAACTAGCTTTACTTAGTCGATATGAGAAATTATGGAAGATTGGACTATATCCAACACAGTTAATATATTTGGTCGACTTAACCCGAAAAGTAGTCAATTCAAGTTATGTGTTGATGAACCATGATTGACTTATTCTCATCATTAGAAATCATGCCAACTTGATGGGTTTGGTGCCACCTGTATTTCTCACTTTCCTATAGATGGAAATTGAGGAGAGAAATATGAATTTCCATATGCAAATTGAAAGTCTTGTGATTGCTGTCAATATGGAAGTCGACCTGTTAGGCTTTATGCTAAGTATAAGCTTTATTTTCCTTCACGCTTTAACTAAATCATGTAGTAAAAAATTGGTGTCATTTCACATGCCAAAATTGTAGGATTTATGGAGGTTGGCTACTCTATAAATAGTCACACCAACTTACTATTGAAACTCATCATCATTCTTATTCTCTCATATTTCATTTTGTGTTCATTATTTGCAGTCAATCATTATTATTCTCATATTCTTGTGCAAACTAATATCTCCATTATACCAATCCATTTGAGAGGGATGTATTTTACCAGCAACTATACGTCATTTGCTAGTTATTATATTTGAGTTTTACCAACTATCATTATCTAATTTCTGAATGAGAAAAGAGTGAGATTTTGTGAGGAATAATTATCTTATTATTTGAGGGAAGTGTGCTATCAACAAAAGAGAAGAGGGAGTTGTGTTGGGAAGCTGAATTAAGCTGAGCTACCGTTGGTGAAGGCTATACTATCTTCATTATTTGGGATAAGCAATAAAATTCATGGGGTATTCTTATTATTTACTTGGAATTGATGTGTTTTCCTATGTTGCATGAAATGCCTTTTCTATTTGATCAGTAGAAGTATTTAATATAATTTTGAAAAAGGGGAATTGAAGCTTTTAGGTTGTTTAATTATGTTTTTGAGTACTCCATGATAGGAGAGATTGATTGAAACAAGTGTTTAACTATACTAGATATTTCAAAGAGGTTTCTTGACATATTTATTTAATTATGTTACATTTAGTACAACATAGGTATTTAATTATACTAGTGTGAACAAAGATTTTGGCACCATAAGACTCCCTTGCACTTCTAGGGTTTTTCACGTAAAAGGAGAGAGATGGGCCAAAATGCACAATGTCCCCACTCAAACTAATGCAAATATGAATGAAATATGCCTAAATGAAATAAACTGATAAAAGATGTTGATTATCAATGCAAAACCTAAAAATTGCAAGTTGTTTGAAAACACATTGAGATATGCACAATGATAGATTTAATGCAATAAAGAACAAAATAAAGATGCTAAACAAAAATTGTGCACCTAGAAATTGATGAAGGACAAAATAAATATTGTAAATGTCTGTGAAATTTTGGAAAATCTAATTTTCTAGCCAACTAGGACACTTGCACCAAGCTGGGTGACTTAGTCCCAGATCTGGTAAACTAATCCAAAACTTGTTTAAGCCAAATGCCCGTATCCAGATCTACAAAAACTTCTAAAAAAAAAGTGTCATCGGATTAAGTCACCATAGTTGGTGACTTATTCCATGTTTTCTTTTCTACATATCAAAAAGTGGAAACAAAAGCCCTTAGTCTACACTCTTTTTTCTGACAAAAACCTAGATCCAAATATGTAGAAATACTTGCAAAACATAGTATAATTTGGTTTCTAATGGGGGATTTTCCTGGGTCAAACCCATAGTTGGTATTTAAATCTTGAAAGAGATAATAAAATATGCATAAAACCCTATCCCTAAGTGTGTCTAAGACTAGGAAGTCTAAAAATAAGATGCAACCCTATTCTAATGTGCAAGAACAAGATGCATAAATGATACTAGAAAGATGCAAGAATCATTCCAAGAGACCCTGAATCACATTAGAAATGAATATTAAGAAAATGCAAACCTTCCTTAGGCTGAAAATAGAGAGAAAATGGAAGATGGAATCACTTTGAAAATAAGTCCTTAGGCTTGATTTGATGGCTAGTTGCATCTCCTCAACCAAGAAATCTCAAAGATTCTCCACAAGAATCCATGATCAACTGTTGACAATGCAATATCTTGGACAAAAAGTGAGCTTGAAGACCCATGCAAACCCTAACTTGCTGCCCTAAAGCTTCAACTTTGTTGTAGATAGACTAATGAATCTTCTTTTGGAAGATATTCAACACTTGACTTTTAAATTTGTTTGTTAAAATGACTTAATATTGTGAAAAATAACCTAAAAACATATATTTATAGGCATAAATACCTAATTATTCATTATTTTAACTTCACTAGCTGAAATCCATCATAAATTTGAATTAAGTTAGTGATTTTATTGCTCAAAATTGAAAAATCCCCAAAAGGGACTAAGTCACCACCTTAGGCGACTTAGTCCTACCAGGGGTTTTTGAGGTGGGTTTTCTAGAATTTGAATTATTTGAATGTTGTTTGTCAGGATTTGTATGATTTGTAAGTGGAATAGGCCTGAAAGTGAAAAATGATGAGTCTTAGGGGCTATGAATTCTATTTTAAAGGGTGATTAATGCAAGGGTGTCTAATATAGGACCAAATTAGACCAAAAATTGTACTATCTATAAGGGAGTACAATTTTTGTGTCCATAGTTAGCCCCCACTTTAGCACCCATATGACTCTACGTGCATATGTAAGCTAAATGACTCTAAATAGTGCATTTCATTTCATAAAAGGATACTCATTCAAAAGATGGGAGAATGAAGCCCCCAGTGTAGTTACCTACAAAAGCACAACATTAGGAACCACATCTTGCAACATGAATACATTAGTTATCCAAAAATACTTTTTATCTAACTTCTAGAATTCAAATTCAAGGGTAGATGTATGCCCCCCCTTGATTATGCTTGCTTTACGGAGGTGGAATCAAGGTAGAAAACTAGCCACATTGAATAAGAAACATCATATTGTAGGACATATCCAAGTACCATGCCACATAGCAATAGAAAATTGAGGATGTCAGGTGTGGAATCATGATTCCAATGCATCAAATGGTGTCAAAAATGGAGTTCACTAGCACGTGTTATGTTGTTTTGAATAAAAAGTAATTTCGTAACTCTTTAGATAGTAAAAACCCTAATTTCAGACATAAGAGTGAAAAGAGTTAAAAGAGTGAAAGGGTATGTGCAGGATCATGATGGGCCAAAAAGTGGCAATATTATGGGTATTTTTAGGGTATGTGGTTGGTGACTTTTTTTAATCCAAAATTGATGAAACGAAAAGGGTTTTTAGAGGAGATTCTTAGCTTTCCACCAATATAAATTATGCTTTAATTTGAATTTAATGAATAATTATTATTTATTTTCTATTAGAATTATGACTAAAGTCCCTGATCGATAGGCTGATTGAAAAACATCTATAACTTTCAAGTTACGGTATCACATTTTTTGAATTCAAAACATGTGTCACACTCTATGCTTCACATACTATAAGATTAAAAAAATAAATTTCATGAAGTTTTGACCAAGTTAAGGTGGTCGACATACAGTTTTATATTTTTAAAAGTTGTAATAAAAATCATAATTAATTATTTACTTGGAAAAAATTACAAAAAATATGCATCACATCCGGACATGAGTCCTCTACTTATATATAAAATATTATAAAAAATCTTATCATTTTATTATGGTTAGGGTGGTTAGATAGAAACCTACTTCTTATTTTTTCCCCTGAAATTTAAATACTACTGCATTAAAATTTCAAATTTTCACCAAATAGATTTTATTTATTTTTAAATAAACCTAGTAGTTTAGAAACTACATTCAATTTTCTAAAAATTCTATTCTTACATATTTTTGAAATAATATAGATAGCTTATTCAAATTTTTACGTCAAGTTTCCTAACATTGATTTTTCTGAATTTTTTGCCACTTAAGGGCCTATTTTTTTCATGATTATCCTGCACATACCCGAAAAGTGCAATAATTTGTCACTTAATTTTTCATTTTACCTTCTTTTAGCATGAGAGTGATGAGATAATACAAAAATATGCTGAGTAGACGAGGCTACACACTTGCGAGACTAGACGTGCTATGGGACCAGGTGGCACATGACGAGCGTCATCATGAGGTGAGTCAATTTTGCTGCCTGTGCTTTGTGATTATGCACTTATTTAATGATTTTTTATGCATTTCTAGGTTAATTTAGGATCTTGGAATTTTTTTTTGCAAAGTGTCCCCTTTTTTTGCAAAGTGTCCCATTTGTTCGCAAAGCATCCCTTTTGTTCACAAAGTGTCCCATTTCTTTGTGAAGTGTCCCAAAAGGCTTCTAAAGTGTCTAGGGACTTTAGGAAAGTAGACTAGATGAACTTTAGTACACTTTCTTGATGAATAAAGTAAAAATTAAAGATATTAGATGGTTTATAGAGCATATTTTTATGTTTTTGATAGGTACCCACTCATTCACAACAATGTCTAGCGGGTAGGTAGCTGAGTTTTTTGAGAGATTTATCCCCTACACTTATAGCATAGGACATAGAGCACCTATAGGCTATTGGTATATACTGGGCATACCTCATACCCCCCATGAGGTACCATGATGCTATGCTGATGGCACTATGCGAGTGCTAGGATGCAAACACGTTCACATTCCACCTTTTGATAGGTGAGATGATGATTACCCTAGAGGATGTAAACTGCATTCTTCGAGTTCCTATTCAGTGAGAGCATGTATGCTTCTAGAGAGATCACACCTTCTATGAGTAGAAGGCCAATATGTAGTATTGTCCGAATGGGACAATGCACGATGAGTGACTAAGAGGGTAGATTGACCTAGAAATGTTGTTGTATTCACGAGCCCCAGTTGTGAGATAGATTATGATGCATATAGTGGCACTAGTACTCATCCCAGATGGGTAGGAAATGCACCTTGAGGGAGGACTAGTTCACTTGATACGTGGGATGGTGGAGCACCAGATAGTATACACCTAGGGGTGTTGTATCCTAACGCATTTATATTATGATCTTGGTCATTTTTTGTTTCCAAGAGGTAAATAGCATGGTGCACTGCATTCTTCTATAGGTTTGGTGCCTTGAGCACATCACATGCACCTAAACTGTCAGCTTACCATGTGCTACAACAGTGGGGTATCCTCAGGCCTTCGACTATCCTCTACGATGGTTATGGCAGTATGGGGATTTACATTTTTGGAGAGTGGGATTTGAGATTTGACTAACTAGAGGAGGATGAGATCTTATGGAGACCTTATTAATTGATGCTACAGTGGCCAAATCACATGAGATAGTTGAGGAGACTATAGTTAGATTTTTGGCTGGCTAACATGATCACATATTACATCCCTTCTACTACGATCAAGTCATGTGGTAGTTTGGACAAATTCAGAGACCACCTAGGGCACGATCCATTTTCAGGAAGTCAATCCAGAGTGCCCAGAGACCAGGTGATATAGTGTGACTCACTCTAGACCAAGTTCTTGAGAGAAACTCTAATTTCTTAGATCATGATTAGTCTCTAGTCTCTGACGTAGACAATGTCAGTGCCACATGGGATTATGAGGAGTGGTGGAAAGTAGAACAACTAGCTCCTATATATTTGATTAATGAGCCTGTAGGAGATGCAAGACCATTGCCAAATGGGGGAGATGACAGAGAGGATAGGGTTGAGGAGACACGATACAAAGCTGTAAACATATTTACTTATGTCATTGATGATGAGTATGATGAGGATGCAGATCCTGACTATGATGGCAAGGAGGGAGAGGAGGAGGATGAGGAGGACTAGGGGGAGGATGAGGATGAGGAGGAGAAGCCACCCCTAAGTGAGAGTCATGAGGTATTAGTTGAGGATTGACAGAAGTGGGGAGATCCCTCTCCCATTTGTATGACGAGATCATGAGCAGTAGCTGCAATAGGCATCAATACCCACAATCATAGAGAGGTTAGAACATCTTCCATGCCCCCTGCACTGAACAAGGTTGATATTGCTCATCCTATCAGAGATATAGGTGATGATATTTTATTTTATGCATGTACCTTAGTGCTTATGCCATTTATATATATATCATGATGTGTATTGATTGTGTATTGTTTCTACCTTGTAGGAGTGATGAGAGATTGGTGGGAGGTCTACTGTCAAGCAGTTGTAGAGATGGTACCAACATCCATCAATGGGGAGGAGATGGACTTAGATTATGTGCCCCCACCTATTGTGGAGTAGGATCTAGAGTTACCTAGGCCATTCATGAGATTATGAGAAGCATATGAGAGTTTGAGGAGATGACTCCACCAAACTAAGACTGTAGCATAGTCATCCCAGACTCTAGTAGAGGTTGAGAGACTAGAGGTAGAGGTAGCATGACTATAGGTAGAGAGGGATCAAATAGCAATGAATTAGTAGGTGGCCCTTGGATGGATACATGACTTAGAGTTTTCACTCAGATTCAGTGGATCATGGTTGCAATCACATACGACCATCTACCGACGTCCTGCTACTAGATCACGAGTACTAGATCCCGAGGGGTTGGGTACCTATAGACCTCAGTGATATTGTATATTTTGATGAAATGTACACAAATTTTTTGAATATATATATATATATATATATATATATGGGTGATCCCATAATAATGGTTTACAATTTTTGGCCAAACTGGACACTGAAATTATTATTTTTAACTAAATCTTCACATTCAGGCACTTATAGCGGCTAAACTGTGAGGAATTTGAAGATAGTGCAAACTAGAGTCTCATCAAATTTTGTTTGTAGATTGTAAAAATATTTTTTTCAAAATTTTTGGAATCAAATTGCACTTATTTTTCCATCTCCCACGAAAATAGATTTTTTTCATAAAACAACATTTTTAGGAAGTGATGCACACTGTATAATGCATAACTGTTTTTCCCTAAAGGATAAAATTCTAATTCTTTCAAATTTAGATTTGTAACTCTGATATCTAGTGCTTCCACTTGGTTAGATAGTTTTTTATTGAATATTTTTTCCTTAATCAAGTTTCAAAGTCAAACAAATTATAATTCAGATACGTATAATTTTTTGTATATGTCAAAATTTTTTTTTTTCTGTTGGATCAAGGACTTCAATATCTAGTGCACTCATATTTTTCATTTTTTTTTGATAATATTCTATTTTCCACATGTGAAGAACAAAGAAATTCATTTTTGATGAAAAACCTATGTTTAATAAAACTTAAAAAACAAATACATAACAAAACCAAAACATATTAAAATTATATTCATTGGATAGCTTGTTCTAAGGAATACCATAATCATTTGAAATAAATTTTAAATGAATTCATTTGATCCCCAAAATCTAAATCAAAAGTGATTTTTTATCACATTTTGATAGGTGTAAAGGAGACGCATTTATAGGTATGGTTTAAAACTAGCGGTTCTATCCAAGGGGGTTTGATCTAAGGTGATTTGATCAAACCCTCTTCAATTGGAATCCTTAAAATGGAACTTTTTAAGGCTTAAATCATTATATTTTCTAAAAATATGTGATTTCAGCTAAAATAAGTTCCTCTATTGTAAACCACTATTATATATATATATATATATATATATATATATATATATATATATATATATATATATATATATATATATATATGAGCTTTTGATGGTTTATTACTTGTCGTAATGTGTTTGAATGTTAAATAGCAATGTGATTAATTAAATAACCTTTGTGAGACTAATTAAAACTTATTAGAGTTTTGTTTTTAGATATGACATGATGATTAACTATGATTCTAAATTAAATGTATTAATGATCTATCTTATCATAACACACAAGATGGATTTGAATGGTATGAAGCCTAAAGTAATTGTAAAAATGATTTAAATAATCACTTTAGTGCTCAATACATACGCATAATTGTTTGTCAAGAATGAAGCAATATGAAAGCACAAAGGATGTGACCCAATAGCTCTAACAACACTTCTTTATCATTCATACTATTCAAAGAGATTAGACATAATACTGACACAGATGGACGACATTGATAGGTTCCTTAAGGGTGTGCCATCTAGTTCTGTTAACATGTATGCACTAGACCCAAAAGTTTTGTCAATGATGTATGGTCCTAACCAATTAGAACTAAATTTACCTCTTTCATTTGGGTCAGCATTGACATTGCATTGATTTGTAGATAGAATTAAGTCACCCTTGTGGAATGTTCAAGGGATAATAGTGAGATTATAATGGTGATGTTTCCTTTTGCAATAAGCTTGAAGATGTTCAAGAGCATTAATGTGTTGTTCATTGAGCATCTCAAGCTGGTGTAATCTTTGCTTTCTATAGTATGTATCATCAACAAGTGCTTGAAGAGTGATTCTTAGTGTAGGAATCTCTAACTCCAAGGGCATTATTGCTTCATTGCCATAGACATGCATATAAGGTGTGGTCCCTATGGAAGATCAAACACTTGTGCGATAAGCCCAAAGCGCATAGTGTAAGTGCGTGTGCCAATCCCTATGATGTTTATTAACAATTTTCTTCAAGATTTGTTCAAGGAATTTATTAGTTGATTCAACCTGACCATTAGATTGTGGGTAAAAAGGTGTTGAAAAATGATGTTGGATATTAAAGGTCTCCAAGAATTTCTTCACATCATTATTCTTAAATGGTGTACCATTATCAGAGACTAATGTGGAAGGGAGTCCAAAGTGAGCAATAATGTGTTCTAGGATGAAATGACATATTACCTCAGCTGTTGTAGATTGAAGAGGAATGGCCTCTACCCATTTCAAAGTGAAGTAATCAGATGCAGTGATGATAAAGGTATGTCCAATGGAAGAAGGGGTGATATTTTTCCTATAATGTCTAATCTCCAAACTGCAAAGGGCCATATCGAAATTTGAGTTTGAATTTCACTAGCAAGAGCATGATTCAAATTTCTATGTTCCTAACATTTATGAAATTTTTGAACATAATCGAAGCAATCACGTTCCATGTTTCACCAATAATACCCAATACGGATAAGTTTTTGAACCAATTTTTTCCCTCCAAAATGTCTACCACAAGCACCTTCATGGGCTTGTTGAAGTGTTAGAGGTATCTTAGATTTGTTTGAGCATCTAAGTAAGATAACATTGAATGACCTTTGATACAACACACCAGCGAGAATTATATATTTAGATGCAAGCTTTCGTAAATGAGCACATAGGTTTTTAGTTGTTGGCTTGGGAAAGGTACCACTTTTCAAATAGTTGAATATTGTATCATACCATTCACTCGAGTTTTCCTCATTTTTCATTAAAAATTCTTTCATTCTTTCATCAATAGAATGTTTCATGATTGGGTGAATAGTGAATGTGAATTTTTTTGAAGGATCTTGAGGGGATATAAGAGAGGCAACACTTTCCATTACATCCAAAAGCTGATTATCTTTTCATGGGATGTTATCAATGGTAAATGTCTAAAACTTTTCTAACAGGTGCATGATAAGATCCTTGTATTTAGATAATTTGTCATTATTTTCTTGATCTGTTCCATTTATTTAGCTAATTACTAATTGTGAGTCACCAAATATTTTAATATCTTTGACGCCCATGATTAAAGAAGCACACAACCCAACAATTAATGCCTTATACTCAATGGTGTTATTCGTACATAGGAAATTCAATCGATATGACAAGGGAATAGGATTTCTTATGAGTGGAATTAAGATAACCATAGCACCAGAGCCTATTCTACACTTGGATCATCCATCAAAGTATAATTCCCATGTAGGAACGTCTATTGTCAATACACTATCATCAGGAAAAGAGTCATTGCTAGGTAGTGCTAGAGGAGAAGAAGCATCAACTAAGTGGTCGGTCAAGGATTGGCCTTTGATTGCTTTTTGTGAAACAAAATTAAGGTCAAACTTAGTCAACAACATTACCTATTTTGCTAAAAATCTTGATAAGTTTGTTTTATTAAAAAGATGTTTGACAGGATCAAATTTTGTCATGACTTGTATTTCCACATTTAGTAAATAGTGTCGCAACTTACTAGTAGTGAATACACGAGTTAAACATTGTTTTTCGATTAGTGTGTATCATGTTTCATAAGAAATTAAATTTTGACTAATGTAATAAACATGATGTACTCATTACCATTGTCATCTTGTTGAGACAATAATGCTGCTAGAGCATGGTTGGATTCAACTATGTAAAGGATGAATGGTTTGTTTGGCATAATAGGTTGTAGAAAGGGTGAAGTTGCAAGGTATGCTTTTAAACTCTCAAAGGCCTATTTACAATCCTCATTCCAATCAAAATGCACATCCTTTTTGAGGAGATGTGTGAAATGTAATGTTTGATCAGCTAAGAAGGTGACGAAATGATGAATGGATTGAATTCTTCCTTATAACATGCACAATTTGGAAATGTTTCTAGGAGGTGGCATGTTGATTATAGCATCAATTTTCTTTGTGTCAACCTCAATGCCTCTATGAGATATGATAAACCCTAAAATTTTTCCACTATCTACTCCAAAGACACACTTTTTTGGATTTAGTCACATGTATTTACACATCCATTCAAAGATTTTTCAAAGGACATTCACATTGTCTTGTCTTGTTAATGATTTGGTGAGGATGTCGTCAACATAATCTTCCAAGATTTTATGTATGTAATCATGAAATATCAATGTCATTGCTTGTTGATAAGTTGTGCCGACATTTTTTAATCCAAAATGCATCATAACCCAACAAAATGTTCCCCAAATGGATGCAAATGTTGTCTTATATTGATCTTGTGGGTTAATAAAGATTTGATTATAATCAAAAAATCCATCCATGAATGAAAACAAAGCATGCCAAGAAGTTGAATCCACGAGCATGTCAATATTAGGAAGGGGAAAATCGTCTTTTAAGGAGGCTTTATTCAAATCATGAAAATATGTACACATTATAATATGATTATCAGGTTAGCAACTATGACAATGTTTGAGATCCAAGGAGAATAATTAATGGGCCAAATGAACCTGCATCAAGAAGTTTTTCAAGCTCTCCTTTGCTATCAAGAAGCTTAGCATTTTCAACAAGGACAAATGTTCTCATCCTTTCCAATCAAGTCAAGTACTTATCTTAATGGATTGATTGTTTCCAGTATCTATGGTTCCATGCTTGTGTTTGTCTTAACAATATCAATATCTTTTTGCTTGGTACTTATCATAGCACAGGTAACTTTTCTCTTGGAAGAGGATGTCTTATCAGAAGCACCCAACATTTATTTCAAAGCATCATTATTATCAAAGTATTCCCATGATGGTGGTAGATCCATATGAAGGAATTTAGGATGCTTTAATGTGAGATTGATTCTTGGTTTACATGTGATGGTGTTTATATTTAGCAATGGTCGTTGAGTTGCTTTTGTTGACTTAGAAAAAGAATATCCCAAACTAGTCTTTGTGTCTTGTGTATTAGGTTCTATGGGAACGCAAATTCCTTGTTCATTCTTTCCACATCCTTTACCATTGCACCCCAATTGTTTAACAAGCTCATAGCCTTTCCCATAAAGTCTTTCCATTTCCTTCGGGTTAGGTAGATGTTGATAATCTAGCTCATCAAAATTTGTCGTGTACATTGTATGTTCTTCCAAAGTAGGTGAGGTAGATGCTTGGGAAGAATCTTCCACATTCTGAGTAGACATAATTGTGGGTTGTTCTTGTTTTTCATCCTCTTTTCATGTGATTATGTATTCACCCATAAATGAAGGTGTGAATTCTAATGTACCCGAATCATCACCTAACAATTTAGACATGGGTTCTTCTTCTTGTTTGTTGGTCTTAAGGGGTTCTATGTGAGATGTTGGAATCAATGTGTTAAGAGGAATTTTTGTTCCTTTTTCAAGTTGTAAGCAACTTTCAGGCTCAGGGTCTATTTCAACTAGATAAACTTTGTTTTTATAGAAATATTTCATTATTCAATGAAGGGTTGAAGGCACTACATGCATCTCATGAATCCATGGTCTTCCCAAAAGAATATTATATGAAAGATCATAGGGTATGAAATAGGTAAGGTAATTACACCGGGCGGTTGCTTTAAGATATTGTCAAATCCTCTAATAGATAAGGAATAAGGTTTGATTTGTGATTTATCCACACATAATCAATCTAGGAGATTTACACTGCACACATTAAGGGCAGAGCCATTTTCGACAAGGGTCCTTTTGATGCCTATTCTATTGAATTGAGCAATTATCATAAAGGTCCCATTTTGCTTCCTTAATTCTAACAGAGGGAGCTCATGTTGATGGAAGGTAATGTCTACATTAACTACATTCATTCCTTGTATTAGAGTTGCCACATCATTTGCATTTGTACCAGGAGGAACCACTATTTGTTGCAATGTTGTTTGGAGCATAAAGTGATAGTTTGGTGAATTCTGAAGAATGTCCCCAAGGGATATCTTTGTTAGAGTTCTCTAAAGTTGCTCAACAAGATCATACTCCCTTAATTGAGGAGCACTAGGCAGTATAGAATTAGGCAAAGGTAAGGAAGTTGGGGTTGATTTCTGTGGTTGTGAATTATTTCTAGTGTAATGTGTGTGAGCAACATCATCATGCTTAGGTGGGTAAAGGGTAAACTTAGGTTTAGGTGGAGGTTAAGGTTTATGTGAAGGTTGCTCACAAAAAAACCTTAGTGCATGGATTTTCTGAGATGAAGTCCTAAAGGGATTCACCTAACATGGAAAAGTCATCACTACTAAAAGGTTTGGGAGATAAGTTGTCATTGGTTGGTGTGGTTTTTTCATCACAAGCCTTAGTGGATGAACTTAGTGAGAGGAAGCCCTGTAGAGCTTCATCTAACTTATCCAAGTCATCACTACTAAAAGGTTTGGATGATATAGTTTTTCTAAAATGAAGCATAGTTTTATTGTTTCATTTGATGTTTTGAGGTTTTTGTTTGCATTTTCTGATGAATCTAATCTAAATGAACTAGGAACTAATGTTGAAAATGAACATTGTAAAATAATAATGCTATCCATAATTCCCATGAAAGTAAATGATGCTAATGCTAATGATTTTATTGTAATATAAAATAACTTAAAGGAAATAGAAAATTAACTGAAACAAATAGCAACTTAAGAAACTGGAAACATAATTCTAAAAACACTGATGCAAAATGTGTACTAGGACGAAGTCGCCCAGGGTGGCAAATTAGTCCTAGTAGAGGTATTTTTAAGTTTTTTTCTGAATTTTCTGATGGATGATGATGTGTTCTATATTGTACAATGCAAATCTAAAGTGAAAATGAAAAATTTCACTATTGGTTCAGGAAATAGATGCAATAATGCAAGCTTAAATGAGCTTTTCACTAATGCAAATTTGAAAACCCTAGAATGCAAAACAATGTAAAACCTGATGCAATGTTGATGTGAGCTATTCCGAGGATGTAAATTCAATTGAAATTAGAAGTAAAATGTTCTAAAGTCGAACTCACCAAAATGTGGACAAAGATTTTGGCACCCTAAGACTCCCTTGAACTTTAAGGGTTTTTTCACCTAAAAGGACAGATATGGGCCAAAATATATAATGTCCCCACTCAAAACTAATAAAAATATGAATGAAATATGCCTAAATACAATGTCTAAATGTAATGAAATAATAAAATATGTTGATTATTAATGCAAACCTAAGAATTGCAAGTTGTTTGAAAACACATTATGATATGTAGAATGATAGATTAAATGCAATAAAGAACAAAATAAAGATGCTAAACAAAAAATGTGCACCTAGAAACTGATGAACGAAAAAATGAAGACTGTAAATGTATCTGAAATTCTAAAAAAGCTAATTTTCTAGCCAATTGGGACACTTACGCCAAGCTGGGCGACTTAGTCCTAGATCTGGTAAATTGATACGAAACCCTTTTCAACCAAATGGGTATCCATATCTATAGAAACTTCTGACAAATAGGTGAATTGGGACTTAGCCGCCACTATTGGTGACTTAGTCCACTTTGGATTTTTTGCAAATCTAAAAGTGGAAGTAGAAGTCCTCAGTTTGCACTCTATTTTTTGACAAAAACCTGGATCCAAATCTATGGAAATACCTACAAAACAGAGTATAATTTGGTTTCTAATGGGGGGTTTTATTTGGTCAAACCACTAGTTGGTATTTAAACCTTGAAAGAGATAATAAAATATGCATAAAACCCTAGCCCTAAGTGTGTCTAAGACTAGGAAGTCTGAAAATAAGATGCAACCCTATTCTAACATGCAAGAACAAGATGCATACATGAAACTAGAAAGATGGAAGACTCATTCAAAGATACCCTAAATCACATTAGAAATGAATATTAAGAAAATGCAAACCTTCCTTAGGCTGAAAATAGAGAGAAAATGGAAGATGGAATAACTTTGAAAATAAGTCCTTAGGCTTGATTTGATGGCTAGTTGCTTCTCCTCAACCTAGATTTCTCCATGATTCTCCATAGGAATCCATGATCAACCCTTGATAATGCAATATCATGGACAAAAAGTGAGCTTGAAGACCTGCAAAAACCCTAACTTGCTACCCTAAAGCTTCAACTTTGTTGTAGATAGACTAATGAATATTCTTTTGGAAGATATTCAACACTTGACTTTTAAATTTGTTTGTTAAAATGACAAGTAATGTTGTGAAAAATGACCTAAAAACATATATTTATAGGCATAAATACCTAATTATTCATTATTTTACTTCACAAGCCAACATCCATCAGAAATTTGAATTAAGTCGGCGAGTTTCCCGCTCAAAATTGAAAAATCCCCCAAAAGGGACTAAGTCACCACCCTAGGTGACTTAGTCCCACTAGGGGTTTTTGAGGTGGGTTTTCTAGAATTTGAATGATTTGAATGTTGTTTGTCAAGATTTGTATGATTTGTGAGTGGAATAGGCCTTAGTCCAAAATAATGAGTCTTAGGGGCCTATAAATGTTGTTTTAAAGGGTGATTAATACAAGGGTTTCTAAAATAAGACCAAATTAGACCACATATTGTACTATCTCCAAGGGAGTACAATTTCTATGTACACAACTAGATATTTTTGAACATGGGATGCAATATGTTTATATATAATCCATAGTAGATGAGTGTATTTCCTAGTTAAGTATATACGAGGCTTGATTGAATGCAACAGTCACATGAGGTACACCTAGCTAAGTTATTAGATTAACTCAGAAAGCTTGTGTTACTCCTAGGAAAAGCATGGGAGTAGGCGTGTGTACTTACTTGCTTAATAGATTCATTTCAGGTAGATTGTTTTGAAGATAGGTTATCTAGAGTGACATACTATCCATTGAAGGATATACCTAACTTGTGTACTTGATAGTTAAGTAGGTTATTACCAAGTAGATTAGTATGTTGTAGGTTATTCTAGGGTGACATATTTACCCATTGAAGGGCAATACCTATGTAGTTGAAGATAGACTTAAGTCAAATCAGCCCTGAGTAGTGTATGTGACAAATGACCCTTAGTAGAACATACCGAATGAAACACTTAGATCAAATTAGTGCAATGTGTGATAATCCACTTAGTTGTGTGATACTTGAGACTACACTGTCAGCTCATCGTGATCCCATATTACATACTAGTTTGAGAATGTTGGGTTGCATAGGTTCTAGTTATGTAGGACACAACACTATGCTCAGTTGGTTATCATTTTTTGATTACTCTACCAATCTCTTTGTTGAAGGTAAGGGACATCTATCAAATGATAGATGTGTAGGGGGCTACATTATGAGTCCATGGTTGGTGGAAAATCACTTGAGTGATGCTTCTCATCCATAATTTAGGTGATAGAAGAACCAAGATTTGAAAGGAGGATTCCTAGACCATCTTACAACTATTTGTTCTAAATCTCCATGAGCTATGTATGTATTTGTATTCTTTATTACATTGATGTATATTTGAAATGAAAAGGAATTCATGTTGTAATATGAAATGCATCTTGTTTGAAAATTATGAATAAAAGAAAGAATTTTTTTTATTGCAATGACTTGTTAGCAGGTTTATTTACTGCACTAAAGGGTTGGCGCGTTACAAGCTACCTCTAATTATTTTAGGGAAGGGGGGAATCTAGTCATGCTTGTAACATCTACATGCTTACATATATATAACATAGCAATTTCTATTTATAGGATGTGGTAGAGAATTATGTTAAATTAAGTTTACTAGGTTAATCATCTTTCTCAATGATCTTGGATTTGGCCAAAGCACTTGAAAATAAATGGAGAAGATTCCAAAAATAGGATCATCCTTCTCTGGTGGTCCACATTCAACACCCATCCTAGAAAGTAAATCCACATTCACTCATACTCAAGCATATCAACATATACATTCTTAAATAAGACAATATTTCCTTCATTTAGCATATCTTGCATGAATGGAAATAATACATTAATATCAATCACATAGAGAAATTTAGATCTTCTCATGGTTATTCACACCATGCATATCATATCATTCATCATAAATAGCAACATCTATGCCACTCATCAGAAAGATGTAAGATAAAATTCAATCATGATATTAATTCAAGATTGATACATTGTCCACAATCTACTCCCTCATACATTATATCATTGTTCATGGTGAATCTGATAGGTTACAACACTTAACATGACATAGAACCAACAATGTCAACATTTGGAATAATCACCAGGAGATTTAAAATAAAACTCATAAGGGAAGAATCACTAAATTCAACAATAAGTCAAAAAATGTTGACGATTCCAACAATAAATCAAGTATGACCAAAGGTCACAAAATTGATCATCAAAAGAGTTGGCAACTAAAACGATCATATAAAAAAATATAAATATAAATGCTGGTCCTTATGAAATAAGAAATATTTTCATCTATAAATCATATAATTCATTAAACTAGAAACACTTCATATAACTGAGTGACCAACACTAGTCACATGGAGGGAGTAAATGGATATACAATACCTTTCATCCAAGGTGTGCTAGAGAACATACCCAAACACATTCATAAACCAAATCATTTTTTACTACACTTTCATGCAATAATTCATATATCAAGATATGCATCCATGCACTTTTCAACACTCCAATATTTTCAATTCGATGCAATGTAAGAAAACATATGAAAAATGATTTCTCACATTATATGCAGAAGTTAGATTAACTCAGTATATTACATTCACTTGGAATATTATGATCTCAAAGAATTATTGTACAAGACCACTTCTATCATATGTTCAAAAGACAAGGTCATGCAAGGGTATTATGATTTTCAAATAATAGCTCAATAATTTATACAAAAGATGGATTAATCATTTAGCCCTGTGAGAACTACCCACACAAGGGTCTTACACAATTTATATCACAAGTTGCTATCACAATCTCAATATAGTGATATCCTCATTCTTATCAAGATCAACATAATGAAGTCACTAGGCTCGTTTGATACAATACCATCATGATTTACAATTCACGTTAAAAACTTAGTTACTCCCATGATGCAGGGTAGGGTCATCTCAAAATCACTATCCATAATGGATGGTTACACATGAGGTAGGATCTTCTTTATCACATAATGACCCAATAAGAAAGATATGCTAATTCCAATTATGGCCACAAATGTAGGATATAACAAACTTGACCCCCATAACTTCTCAAGATGCTCCAAGGTACTAACCACATAGGTTCTTACACAAATAATATAAAAAGGGAATTCTAGGGACATAATTCATCATCCCAAATGATTGACTAGGTCTTCTTCATATATATTTAAAAACTTTCATTCGTGCATGCAATAATGCATTCTTACAAGAATGAAGTACCATGCACACCAAGAAAGTACATCAATAACAATTTTATAATCATATCATGCATGTGGGTCCTTCTAAATGCATTACTACCATCATGCAACACATAGCTCTTATCATTTAAGTTTACCTTCAATATATTAGTATGCACACCATGCAAAATTTGGGTCAACCCTTAGTATTTCAATGCACATTTAGCATGAGATGCATATGCTCTTTTAACTAACTCTTTTCTTTTCATGCAATCGATATAACCTTATGATAGCTACATGCATTCATTTTACTCTTGTGAAATTGTGAATGCATATGCTTACAAGTAAATGGTTTTATGATGCATCAACACTTAACTCCATACTATGGTAATTCTCAATAAAAGAAAGTTTCCTTCCATGCATTGCAAGATCTAATCTTAATACATTTTTAAGCAATAGTTGTACAATCATGCCAATCAAGAGTGTACAAGAATATCATAAAATCCATGTGGAAATAGCACAAAAAATCAAGCACTTTCACACACATAATGCTACAAACAAAATCTATACACAAGTCTATATGCTAAAGGTATTAACCTGAAAATGATTAATTTTTCACTTCTAAGAACTCTAAAGCAAGGAACATTGTTCCTTTTTGTCATGTGTGTTAAAATTGAAGAAACTCTCTATTACATGACAAATCTATTGACTCACTTATGCATCATGCACTAAGAACTATTAGGAGGTTCATGCGATCAAGTGTCGCAACTAAGCAAAGTGAACTCAAGGCTATAGGGCTGAACCTTAAGCCTTAAAACTAAATATAATGGCCAGTGCCATAAATTTAAATTAAGAAATTGCACATTTTACACAAATACAAGCATATAGAAATGACACATGTCCAATGAACAAGGAAAAGAGACAAGGGATTATATTATTTAAAGGTATTTCAAAGTACAAATGCCAGTATCATGATGATTCATAAAGGAACACATTCCTTACATTAGACCACATGGTTGAGAGAAAAATTACACAATACAACTTAACATGGACCTCTTAGATAGGATTATTATGACCTTTGACTCCTTCATCCACATCAAAGGCGAGAACATTGTTGGAGCATGTTTCCACCCTACCATGAAGTGAATCAGTTCCTTAGAATTCTTCATGAAGGAAGAATGTCCGACCCAACATGAGGAAGACTAGCAATGTGAACTGATTGGATTAATGGAATTTCAAAGTGACAAAACTAAATCTAGGATATCATGAATGCCAAACATTAATAGGTAACACACTGGAATTCACTTATTAGTCACATAAGACAACATAGAAAATCATCTTCAACACTATCAAGGCACCATCTTCTCATAAGAAATGAATGTAATATCAGCATTGACATTTAACTATATGCACACAAGCATTTTTAAACGTCACCTTCCATGAAAATATAGCATTATAAAAATATGGAGTATTAAATAAAAATGGTATAGCTCATGTATGTATTTGAATACGTATATATTTAAAAGAATGTGTTTATACTTATTTATGAGTATACATTCTTATGCAATGATTACCAAGGTTTCCTATGTCTTCCTTATTTATGGAAATCTAAATTTTGATACTACATGAGAGGAATTTATTCAAAAACGACATCACTATGTCTAAAATAAATAAGATTAAAAGGAATACAATTTAACATACATTTATCCTACTGATATGAACACATGGCATGGTTATTCCTAACATAACTATCATGATATCTTTAAACTAGAACATGTACACAATATTCAATTATTCCATGGGTGGATGTAAAAGTAAAACATAACACCCCTATATAGAGTCCAATAATGTTAAGCATCAATAGACTAGTATCTAGAAATGCACCACGTGCCAAATGAGGACTGAGTGAGATGTATCGACTCTGTCCCATGCAACCTTTCACTCATCCCTAGTTCTAATCTATCTAAGTATGGACCATCTAGCTAGCACACATCCTATTAAGTATCACGTATCAACAATGCTTACAAATTATGCATTACTTGACCAAAGTATTTTCCTAGCATGAACACATCCTTAACAAACTATAGTTTAGCAATAGAAATATTTATATTTAGGTTGCAAATGTAAACCCACATCTCTTCGTAAGCTTTTTCCTTACCAAAGAAATATAGGGTTTTAAAAAACCAAAGAACATTCATCAATCATGAAGAATAAAGGAATAAAATCAAACACCATTGGGATAGGTATTCTTGAGCATGCAAACTTTATAGTAGTGAATGCAAGACATAAACTATTTGATAAATTGCCTCAAGAGCTGACTTTCCTATGTATTATTGATGTGTATAACCATTTGTAGAAATATCCATATAAGAGAATAAGAATGATAGGATAAAATGAAATTTATTGCAAGGCCTTCTGTTATATCTCAATACATAGAAGTTGACTCCCTTCAAAATGCATTTCACAGGTGTAGCTTACTAATTATAAGCCATAGGGTCGAAAATCAAAACTGAATCCTTAACAACAATCTGGTTCAGTATCCCAAACATGTGTAGCTAACCAAGAAAAGGGATTTTTAATGACTTAATTAGATAACAACTCTAAGGTTAATATTTGACCTTTTATTTGATGGACTAGGCACATTCAACTATTTAATCTCTAATTGCCATTGTGTCGATTATGCAGCAGTAGAAACTGAACATAGATAATAAAAGGTATGCCCACAACCTTCGAATGTAGACATGTGAACTCACTTGACTAAAATATTAGTGCAACATAAAACCTAATCAAGAAATATCATTAATACAGGAAGGAGTCTGTATCGTTCCTACAAGAGACAAATGCATGGAAACACAAAGCTTAGCTTCATACCGTGAGTTCACAGGTGATAGAAACGCCAACATCCCGCAAGCTTTCTGACCCCAATTGTCGAGTCATGCAGTACCTAAACCTCCATTCTATGTTCGTGGAATCTCATTCGGAGGCAACTTACTTGGGCCACGAAGCCACGAAGACGCAGAACAGACCACACACTTGAGCAAGAACTAGTCAGAGTCTTTGATCAAGCATTCGTAGAGGTTAAATCTGTTACCCTTGTCACAATAGTGATGGATTCACTCTACCAATATTGTCTTGGAAGTGTACTCTCAATGGTTGGGAGATTTCAGATGCACAGAAAATAAACCAAGGTTTTGAATCGACACCAGATTGATTGACCATGCGATTTGATATGGGTGTAATACAAAGATAAGACGAGCACTAACACTTGGACTGATGAGGCAATCTACGTTTCACTTCCTGAGGGTCGAGTTCAAGCAACTTGGAACGGTCTGTCTTAATATAGCCTCTGAGAATGCAATAAAACCTAGCCGAATAGAAGGAGCTTCGTGAATGTCATGCACCAATTGGTATATAAAAAGGTATATCAGGTGGTATATCATCAGCAAGAGTCGAGACAAAAAAGAGAACACCGATATTAAATCTAGTGCCAAGAAAGCCCGCGTCTATACTAAGATCAAGATAGAACAATTTGCAGATTGCGGTCTCTTGGAAGGTAGAAGACTAGGGTCTAGATTGTATGAAGCAAGTGTTTGCATGTTGGATGCTGAAAGAATGATCGACCATGAACTCACCTTCTCTTATTCTTCCATCAAACACTCTTCATACTCTGTTGTCCACCACCTGAACACGAGCGTCTCCTCTGGTCACGTACATGATTGCATGGCATGTACCCAGGATAGAGCAAACATTGCTCCCGGATGAAGAACGCCCCTCTTTACAACCAAGTTTATTTGTGAGAGACACTGAGTTTAAAACGATTCACTATATTCAGCCACCCTCCATCTCTAATGAAAATTTCTGCATCATCTTGGTTGTGGCATGGTACCATAGACACATGTTGCACAATTGTTGTTGAACTCCACTCAGATTGATTTCATCTCTTCCTTCTTCTTCTCCCGATATTGGATTGGAAATCAAAGGATCTCTTCATTGTCAACGTGGTTCATTGACCCTGATGATCAGGCCTCATCCATCGATATTCTCTTGAACCTTAATCACTGTTTTTCATTCCACTTCCCACGCCTCTACAAATGTTCTGCTGTTTGAAGCCGAATAAGGGAAGATGGAAAGTTTCAGATTAATTGATCGACCTCGATAATACAAAGCTTCCAACAAAAACTCTCCTCCCTTTCTCTCTCACCATTTTCTAGATATTATCCTCTCATATGGGCTCATGAAATCTCCGTGCTAAAAGGAGGCACCCTTGGCGGTTAATGAGAGTTGAGTAGAGCCAGACCTCTTGGTGAAAAGTGTCGTGTGATGGTATGTGTGTCCCTTCCACTCCATCGCCATCTTCCAAACTATTGAATTCTTTCTCCCCACGTAATCTTCGTGGCAGATCCCTTTGCAATTGTTACATGTTACATGCAATTCTAAGCCACCTTCTCACTATCCACCAATAGAGCCCACCATGCACGTCATGCGTTTCATACATTTTCTACATGTAAAAGCCATTATTCTCTATGATGCCTTCCCACTATCATTAATTACTTCTTAATTCTTCGGTTTCCCATGCATTTTTTTTTTTGGCTTTGCTCAATTGTTAATAACTTTATAATTTGTTTAAATAATCTAATTTATTTTTTACTAGCAAGTGCACTTTGATGTGCAATGGGTAGCCAAAGAGTTGTGGAAAGTCAATTAAAAAAAGATTGGTTTATTTTGTGTATATATTTGTTTTGTTTATGATATTTTGAAAATTAGTAAATATATTTTTAAAAATTTTATCGTAGAAGATGTGTACAAGGTCAATGTGGGAAAATATTGATGTATTATTTAGCTATATTTGTTTAGTACATATTCAATAATTTTTTTTATCAAGTTTATTTTATATTGTTATAATTACAAATTTTATGAAAATAAATATATTTTGACATATATAGAAAACACCTTTGGCATGTTTAGCATACTGAGGACAAGGAAACCTAAAGATAAATCAATATTAAATGTAAATCAAAATTTGTCAAATGAAGAAGAATAAATTTAATTTTATTATATTATTATATGAATATATATTATGATGTAAGTATTTTTGTGACATTAAAATATTTTTAAAAATCAAAGAAATGACTTGTTTTCAATGGAAAATAATAATGAAAAATAATAATAGTAATCTATAATATTTTATATGTTTAATTTGTTATATATTTTTTAGATAATCAAATGAAGAAGAATGAATTTTATTAATAAAATTTTTAATTGTATTGAATTATATTGTAATAACTTTGAATTTGATTACAGTCAATAATAATTTTGCATCTTGTCCATATAGAAATTATAATTATCTTATTGATGATTTTATAAATTTTTAAAAATATATTGAAATTTCAAAACATCCAATATCAATTTCTAAATGTCTTGAATAAAACCATGGCATAAAGTGATTGGAAAAACTTTTGAAAATGATATTAGATTCTTAGGTATTTGCAAATAATAATTTATGCTATAATTATTGGTTGTTGAATGAAGTCAATGCAAATGGGTGACTGTAATCAAATTCAACTGTTAAAAAACAATAATTTTGATTAATAAAAACAAGACAACATTTTTATTAAAAATTTGCAACTTGTAATAAAAAAAAATATATATCTACTGCCTGCCCAGCATAAAACTAAAAATTTGTATGATTGTTGTTCATCCAAAATAAAGTTGTAGTGCCTAAGATTACTGTAAATTCAGTGTCTAAAGTAAATTAATAAAAAAACCTAAAACAATAGTTACAAAAAGCAAAATAAAGATAGTGTGCAATTTTTCAATGTCCAACAGACATTATTTTTCTCGAGTTCTTTTTGTTTTAATTTTATGTGTATGCTCATCACAATTGTGATGGTATATGTGGACTAGTTATGTCGTATCATATGTCACCTTGCTATTATTAGATGCTGGACCCATGCTCTTTTTATTGTGGGTGCTTGTTTCTTTACAAAGGTTTATGTGGGTTGAAAGTTGAATTTCAACCTACCACATGTCACCTTGGTGGTGGTGATGGGCCTAATATCTTATTGTGATTTTTTGTACTCCCAAAAATGTACCTTGAAGTAGATCCAACGAAGATTTGTCCTGTACAAGTTTGATTTTTCTGCTTGTAGATGAATGCTAATTTTTGACATGGTGTAAATGCTAATTTGGCATAATATTCCACCTACATCCATGACCAAGAGACTAATTGTAAACTAACATATTATAAATACATGAAATAAATATGTTTTTGTGGTTGATCTTTAAGCCAACTTTCTGGGCTAGTTTGTGTATGTTTGAACTAGGGCATCAAATGATGCAAGCCATGTTTTTGTAAGGGATGTGGGTATGCATTGTGAATCAGATAGTGAAATGCATTAGATAGTGATTTCACATAAAGTCATAGTCAAATAAAGGATAGTGACTATGTAAACACTAAGAGGGTAGTCATAAGAGTGGTATAGGATAGTCACCTTTCAAAACTAACAGTCTCATATAAATGATAGTTTAAGGGGCAAAAAATTGTGAAGAATGTAAAAGCAGTAAATAATGAAAAAGAAGTTCAAGGCAATAGTTTACAAGCTACAGTTTAAAAAAAGTGGTTCGCAATTACTTTGATGTAGTAAAAGAGATTGCTATAATAATGAGAAGTGAAGAAATTTGTGTCCAAGTAAATAATTTTTAATTTTAGTTATATAAAGAACAAGAGAAGAATTGAAACACAAAATTTTCCTTGACATATCAATTGCTATAATAATGAGAAGTGAAGAAATTTGTGTCCAAGTAAATAATTTTTAATTTTAGCTATAAAAATAACCAGAGAAGAATTGAAACACAAAATTTTCCATCACATATTTGACATTATTGCATTTTAACCTCCAGAGATAGCCTGTACTGTTACATTGTATATCTTTGAACAACATTTCTATTATTTTATTACGCTATCTAGTAAAATTAGTGTAGTGATTGTCATTGTATATAAGACTCTTGTTTGTTGGCTTGTATGACCTAAACATTGTTGTAATTTCTTAAAATCACCATGTTTGTGATATTCCTAAACATACCATTACTAAAGTTGTCTCTTCCTCTTTCTCTATTGCAAACATAACATGAGCCTATTGGTAATGGAGCCTAATTATCTTCTTGATTAAAAGGTTTTGTTTTAGTCATATTTATATCCCTATAAGTGGATGTATAGTTGATTTGCAACTATCATTTCTCCATTGAAACCTCTTTTTCACAAACAAGATTAAAAAAAATATAAACAATATCCCACATGAAACAACCCTAATCTTTTTGGCCCACTTGCTAGGTTTTGTGTTGGATTTTCTCTAGCATTGTTAGATCTCAGGAAATAACTGTGTGCTGATTATTGCACATAAGGCTCCAAAGTTGAAAATCTATGTGGATGCATGGGAAGATATTCATATTATCCCATCCATTGCAAATAGGCCAACTTCACAAAAATTGCTCTAGGTTCTCTCATTTTTAGAAATATTGTATGCCTAACATGCTTCTACTTTTCTGTGTTTGGGTGGAGGAAGGAAGGTGTAGATACTGAAATGTACAAATTTGTTGACCAAAACCAAAGGCTATGATAAAAGTATTACAAAGATACTATTGAGAAGCAAAAAATGAAAAATACCATCAAATAAGGCTTATAAAGAAAAAGAAATAGGGGACTTCTTGTATTTCAGTAATACAAAGAAGATAGTATGCATGACTGCATTCAAAGGCAGAGTGGAGATCAAGGTAGGTTTAGAAAGTACATAACCTAGATACATAAAATTGATATCAATGTATTATCCTTTTACTATTAGGTGTTGCAGATGGTGTTGAACAACGGATATACCATTTGTAATTAGTCCTCAATTTGAATGCTAACGAACATGTATCAAGATAATGTCTAGTTACCTGTTTGATTCATTTTATGAGGGTAATTGTTGGTGTTCGATTTATTACAAAGAGATTGCTTAGCATGAAACCCCTTTTACTAAAAGTTCGCTTTACAAAACCAATTACAAAGTACATAGTATTGACTTTGGTCACTTGATATAGAATTTTTTTTTCATTAAATTATTCATCTAATCTTGCTTAGTGATCCACTTGAATTTACAAATTGGTTCATCAATGAACTTGTCTTAGAAAAGGCTCTAGTGAAAGGATGTATTGTCTGTCTCAAAAAATACAGTTGCAGAAAATTCACCAAGTTCACATACGTGTATACTTTCCCTTTTATTTAGGACTTATTGGTTAAGCATGTACATTTCTATGATAAGTATAGAAAAAGAACTTAGGAAAAATACTGCCCGTTGGACATTGAAAAATTATGAAATTCAAACCATAACTACATGTTGATTACTTCTCATGATATTTTGTGTAGAAGAAAATAGAATTAGACAATTACAGAAGATTGTTCCATATATAAGAAATGCATGGTAAATAGAAATTATTACAATCTCCATTATGAACTAGTTGAGGGAAATCATATTTTGAGGGATGGTGAAATAGATCTATTTATTACATGTAAATAAGTTTTTACAACTTCTACAATTTTATCATTATTTATGGAAATATTTCTTGGATATCAACAAGGTAAGCATTATAGAAAAGGTTGACCAAGAGCTTGTAAAACTTTACCAAAATCTTAATCTTCCATGATTTGAGGCCCATCTTTAAAAATACAAGTTGCAGAATTGGAAAAAAAAAATGATACATTATTTGAGAGTGAATACTTGTAAATGAAGTTTCTTATATAAACACAACTCAACAAAAAAGAAATAGAAATAATTGCAAATCAATTTTTTTCTTACCAAATGTTATTCTATTACATCCATCATCAGATTAAGAAAATAATGGCCAGATCACATCAATATGCTTTCATTTCCTTTTCATGTAAAGTTTCCAGTAGTTGCTATTGAAATGCTTGTATAATATTTGCAAACCTATACAAAAATAATTCCATGTGGGAATTGGGTTCAATCCTACAATGCTCATAAGTATCATTAGCTTGTTTTTTCATTCCACATACAACTATAGATAAATCAAAGACCATTTTTGGCTTTATTTGTTTCATTTTCATTGCCAAGCAGAGGAGTACATTTGGCTATGGATTCAATGCTAATATAGTAGCCTTTTTCTGCTTTGTTTTCTAGATTTATTAATGCTAATACAATGCCAACATCAATTTTGATCTTGGATGGGGTCAGTGGAGCTTCACTCATCCAAGAAGCTTAAATTCAGACCCAGAAGTAGGATAAAATTTCAAATATAGAATCAAAAGTAGAATAAATCTTTAAATTCAGACCCGGAAGTATGTAGTAAGTAGAATATATAATGAATATTAATGTAAATGTAGTAACATTCTCCCAATGAAAATATAATTAAATAGTAGAAAAGATCATACATGATTATTTGAAAAAATGTTAGTATCCACATCATTTTAATAGTTGAAGGACATTTATTCTTAAAGAATGTGATGACAATTTTATGGTAGAGATGCATTGTCAATCAGACTTTGGTACAGTTTTATGTGACTTTGTATTTCAGAAATCCTTTGCAGAACTGTCATATATAATTGATATTTTGACCATAGCAATTCCCATTATAAACCAGGTGAAGTGAGTTACCTCAAGATTCTACACAAATTGTGTCTTTATGTCAACAATGGTGAGAAGGATAATGTAGGGATTGTAACCTATGCACAATAACAAAAATGAGCTGCCCATAATCAGTTTTCCAAAAATATGAAATCAAACCTAGGCAAGTGACTTACCTAAAGATTGTGCATAAATAGTGTTTTTTTGTATGCCTGCATAGTAGGAGAGCAATTGTATATTCTTTGGTGCATAATCCTGAAAGCTTATAGGTAGATAATAGATGATGTGAGATTCCTATATGGAGAAGCTTAGAGATTTTATTGCACAACTTAATTTTAATGTGCAAGGCATACTATTATATCTATTCATATATATGGAACATATTTGTTAATAGAGATAATAGTTGATATGGGAGTTTGTATCTAAGTATGAAATTATTGTAAATGAAGTTGGAAGGTGAATAAATGTAACTGATAAAATAGAAGTATCTAACCTACAGTTGTTTTAGGTATTAGTGTTTATTGTGGAGGTTGAATTTGATAATGCTAATAAGCGTGCTTCCTCTTGCTTTGGCGAGCTACATATGGGCTTTGTTGCATACATGCATATCATTCATATGTGAAGGTTGGTTTGGTGTGTAGACTTGCACGTTCACGCACTATAGAAATAGCTATGAATGTTAGGCCTTGCTAGTCCACATTACTGATGTCAATTGTTGCCTTTTCAAGTGTTAGGCCTTGTGATTTGTGTATTATTAAGGCCCATTCCATTTTTAGTGGTATTTGATGATGTCGACCACAACTCAAAGGGGCAATAGGGACATTTTTTGGATTATTGTGGTCCCAAGCAAGGTCGATGTAATTTTTGAATTCAACAACAACAAACAATGGAAGTGAAGGTGGATTCTTAGCATCCTTGTAGACTATTCCTTTGACTTTGCCAAGTGCACCATTAACTAGGCCTACTTCCACCCATAAATTTGAACATAACATTACTTTTTATTGAACACATAATAAAAGCTTATTTTTAAGTTGTTCTTCATCTGGATTTGAACTTGGTGGTCCCTTAAGTTGCTCTGCAATTGATAATGCAATAGGTTTTTCTAAAGACAATAACATTTTTTGGTTATCTAGTGAGACCATTTCATTTGTTGCGAAGAGATGTATTGATGATAAGAAACTAGTTTGCTCTATAGAGGTCATTGCTGAGCTGGAGCATGACATTATAACTTTCCAATCTTCAATTGTAGGTTCTGCATTTCAAAAATTGGAGAGGAGAGTCTGAAATGAAATCTGTGTGGGAGCTTCACCAATTTGACAAAAAAAATTGGTAAGAGTGATAAATTTTGTAAAGCTGCACCATAGAGTGCCTCCATATGATGTTGAGACATACACAGGGATGTCCTTGGCTGGTGGAAGCTATCCAAGATCACCAAAGAGCATGATTGAGTGTCCTCCAAATGTCATTTGGTTATTTCTTGGGAGTGCTTCACGTAACCTCATGTCGATGCATTGTAGCAACTTGGGTCCAATGAAGCTCATTTCATCTATCAATATCTACCAAATATAGTACATTTTTCTTGGAAGGTTGCTAGTGTTTGTCCTTGCAAGGGTTCCATATCTTTGATAGGTATTAATAGAGTAGAGTGGATTGTTGATGCTTCTATGTTGAATGCTTCTATGCCTGTTGGTGCAAGAAGTAGTAATGGTGATTGGCTATTTTGGGCTGAGCTCATGAGTGCAGTTTTGATGGCTTTTATGAGTTGTGATTTACCTGTTCCAGCAGTTCCTTGAAAAATTAATTTTAGGGGAGGATGGAAAGTATCAACATGTAAGTGTGACAAAATAATATCAAATGCTCTTTTTTGTTTGACATAAAACTCATGTTGGGTAGGGAAATTATTAAGATGGCAGGCTTGAAATGTTGGATGGTTGGATTCTATGAATGTAGTTGCAGAGACTTGATGTTGTGGATTGATTTAGGAAGATCCCCAATCATGGTGCAAGTCAATGTCACAGTGACCAAGCATGTCTAGTTCATCAAAGTGGAGGGGAAGGCTTGGGTATAGGTGAGACAATAGTTGCCATTTAGATGGGTTGTTATTTTGTTTTATATCTTCATCATCTGAAGAGGTGGTGGAATCTGTATTTTTAGGAGCTTCTGTTGGTGTGCGTAGCACATGCCACAGATGATAATTACATGCAAAATTATCCCATTGTTCTATAATTTGAGCCAATGATGAACCAATATCATTCTGAATGTTGCAAAATGGTTTGTATAGTAGTAGTTCACTCCAACAAAATTCTTCATAGTTTTTGTCATCTTTTGCAGGGATGGTTATGAAGTGTGGGGATATGCATACAATGGATTCTATGGAGCACTTTTTCCATTAGCTATGCTTTTAGGATGACATGAAAGTCAATTTTCTAGTACTTCAATAAGTGACAGTGACTCTAGATTTGTTGGCCGATCCATGTAAGTATCAATGTAGTTTGGGGATGCAGTAGTTGGTTTGGAGGACATTGACACACGTTGGAATTTATTTTGGCTAACATTTAAAGAAACAAATATCCTTCTTGATAGGCATAGGGGCAGTTTTAGCAACAAGTGGCAACTTTCTTGGGCTCCAATATCACGATCCACAAGTGTTTCTGCAAGCATTTTTTAGAAAGTTGTGGGTGCTGGCTTGTGAGAGTCAATATCAATTGAAATTTGAGAGATCATTTCATGACATGTTTCTGATTTTCTTTCAACTTTTGTTGCATATTTTGCAATGTATTTGAGGACATTATGGATAGAGAGAATAGGCTAACAATCTACATTGGCCCTACAGATAGAGAGTATATAAGGGTTGTGTAGGTTTAAGCATTCATCATTTCAAGAAGGGGTGAATGTTGGTTGGTCATGCACATCTATTGTAAGACTTTATTGATCTTGCATGGTCCAAGGGTCTTTATAGCGATATTGATGGTTGGGACTTTTCTCCTTAGGCATGTTGTAAGGTACACTTTGTATGACGTACACAATTTACCAATTCTGTGTAGTTGATTAAAGGGTCTAAAGGTATAATCAATCTTGTTTCCATTAAACATGAATCATCGAGAAGAGTTTGGTGGATTGTTTGGTTTCTTAAAGGAAGGGGTCTGGGATTCCATGTTGAGACATATATATTGATCTATTCAACTGCATTTTTTACTAATTGGAGATTATTCCATTGTATTTTCTGGATATCAGGTGCATCTTTTAGCCATAAAAAACCATGGATATGTGTCGAACTCCTGTGTTGTCATTCATACCTAGTGAAAACTTATTATTAGGAGTTGTTTAGAATGTATGCAATGTAAATCAATGAAATTATGAAGATTTTACCTATACCAGTTGTCTTTTGCACCAAGTATCTTTTCAAAGATCTCTTCACAAAATGCAATAAATCTCTAGTGCATATACTGTGCTATAAGGTGTGGATTTTGAACTATATTTTGTATCCTCCATCTGTAAGATACTTGTGGATTTGTAGGTGCATTAGATGGAATTATACTATGCAAGTCTAGCCATTTTTGTATCCATTTCACTGAGTGTGAAGAATAGTGTTGGATAACTAGTTTGTATGACCATATCGAAAAGCTCTGCTCTAGAACGGTTCCAAAATTTTTATGTTCCACAAATTGACACTCCAAAGTGTATGAGTTGTTCTGCAAGCTTTTCATCAGACCAGTCCTTCAATCTTTGATGAAGATTGAGAATAGTTGTTGGTAGGCTTGGATGAATACTTTTACGAACAAAAATAGGTGTTGTTTCTTAGCCGCGATGGTGCATTATGATATTTAGTATGAAGTACCTAAATTGAGGGTGTTGGCCAAACCTATTATCATAATCCCTAAGCAAGTGGAGAGCATATTCATGTAATTTGACTTCCTTTCAATGCATTGTTGTTTGAAGGCGACAATGCTTGTAGGAAAAAAACTGGGGAATGCCATTACAAATAATCTTTTTGTGTTGTATTCATTGATGGGAGATGGAGAAATGGGTGGCCAATCTATAGACAAGGGTGGTTGGCCTTATCCTAGTAGCAATAAAGACCACAATTCTTCTACCTCTCTATGTGTCGGTGGAAGGCTAGCAACAAATGAAGTAGTGGGTTGCATGTTTTCTTTTGTGTCTTCACTATTTGCAGCATATGTAGGCATCATTGTTGTAGCTATGGGACTAGGAATAGAGTTTTTTTCATTTAGTAGGTCAATAATGTTAGTGGAATCACTTGGAAGGAAGGATAATGCAGCCTCATCTAATTGTATAGTTTTGTAGTATAGATCATTCAAGATTTTATATTGCAAGGCCTCATATACACATCCTCTACTTACATAAAAGCTATAGTCTTGTTTCCTGATGTTTTTTTTGTTAACCAATAAGATATGTAATTCATCTATACTCCTGGGCAAGTGGGTTGCAATAGTAGAAACATCTTGAGGAAAAAAAATAGTGTGGCCACTATATTTTAGTTGGGCCCCCTTTGCATAGGTTACTTGAAGGATCAAGCTAATCCTTGCTCTTAGCATCTCTTCAAATTGAGTTAGTTTTTTTAAACATAGAGGTTGCTCACTTGGATCCATTTTATTCCATTTGGAAAAATAGTGGCCATTTTTTTCAGATGCACATCTGTAACAAGGAGGTAGTTCATTTATTTCCCTTATTTTAATGCCAGGGTATTTTTCCATGTAGACTAAATAGGTTGGCATATTTGCAAGTTTATCTAACTTTGAGTGGAAGTTATTTCTTGTAGCATAAAAATGTTGAGTAAAATTTGGTTGTGGACAGATATGAGAAAATGGATTGACTTGAATTGAATTATGTATTTCAGTTGGAAGTGGATGGAGCTGGGTTGGATTAGTAGAACATGGGAGTGTAGATTTGGAGATGCCATCTATGAGGTTATGTTCATTTTCTCATCTTCTTTTATTGATCTTGTCTTTTCTTGCATGGTAGTGTAATCGTTGTAACTCATTTCATCAAGCTTTTTTTTCTTGCAACGTTGTGTTTTCTAACTCCATTGAAAAGTTTTTGTGAATACAAATAGTTCAAATAATTTTTATATAATATATAATAAATAACCATTGCAAGCATGGGCAATGGAAAATTAAAGTTTAAATCCTAAGAACTAAAATGATAAAATCCTATAATGTGCAGTGTTTAAATTAATTGTAACTAAATATGAAGCTTTAATATTTAACATTTTAAATAGATTAAATATACAACTTAGATGGACATTTAATGTAAGTAAATGTGTTTTGAAAAGAATGAGAAAGAGAAAGAACTCATAGGAGAGGAGGTAAACATTAACAACTAACATAAATGCTTTAAAAATACATTAAACAACTAATATAATAAATATAGAATAATAATAAGTATTTATTTGGAGCATTGAATATAATTTGAAATAGGGTGTAAATAACATGATGCATTTGAAATAAAAAATTGAGCATAGCAAAAGGATTCATTTTATTTATATTTACAAATATTCAAATCTGGAAACAAATAGTACATTATACATGTTGTTAGCTAATTAAAAAATTTAAGCATGCTTAATAGCTATAGTAACAATGCTTTGTGTTTCATGTCCACCAAATTGATTTGACTAAATTGTAAGAGCAAGTAGAAATTGAAAATTGATAACATTGGCTATAATGTCAGTATTAGAATTGTTATCTACTAGTAGGAGTTGGAAATCTTCTGCAAAAACACCTAACAATGTAGTTGTTGATTCTTCAAAAGCAGTAACATTAATAAGCTGACCCATATAATCTTCTAAGTCCATCTTCAACATGTAGCTGAAATCACATTCTAAATTTTTTGAAGAACACTTAGGACATTTAAAAGAACCGGGAGAAATTTGGATAAGTTTTTTCTTACATTTTTTTTTCTCCACCAAACGAGGGCAAGCAAGGTAGTAGAAGTTTCTTAAGTGTAGTTTTGTGATTGTGGCCTTTACACAAACATTGGTTTTTTCAATAGTACTTTTGTTTGTTATACTTGAAATAGGAATTGGATTTTCAAATTTGTCGATGGGAAAATGGGCTTTTGAGAGGGAAAGGTGGGGTTTTTCAATTTCTCTACTTGCATACCATGTTTGTAGTCTTCTGGCTTCTACCAAATTAAGATTAATTAAAATGATTGTTGGGAAAATGGTATCTATTGATTTTCCAGACTAAGATGTTATACGACCACTTTTTACCAAAATAATTGGGGGGTTTGAATGTAAAGAAAGCTCAGATATTTGTTTCCTTTCAATTTCATAATGTTGACCCCAAAGTGTAATATCAATGGTAGGATTTGACAGGTCTATAATGGTAGCTATACACTTTACTGTTTTGGTACCATCTTTTTTACGTATGGTTGATGTAGGGGACATATAGAGGAAAATGGCAATGACATCTACAAGGGTATTAATAGGAAATGACATTAATGGTTCTATGGTTTTGATATGAAAGTTGTGGCTGGGTATAGTAGAGTCTGCACAAGTGAATGGAGTTATCATTGAAGTGATATGGAGGAATATTTCATAAGGATTTGTGGTGTTGCTATATTTTGTGTTAGCAACTTTGATGTGACCATTAGATATTACATAAAGACTATTGGATTAAATTATAATAGGGTAGAATGTGTCTACAAGCTCATTAAAGTAGGTGATATGTATTTCATCTCCTTCTTTATCTATGAAATCAAATCCAAAGACTTTTCCATCACGACCAACATTTTTATACTCATGAATTGCACTTTTATTCAATGCATGACCTTCAATGGCCCAATACTTATGGTATGGAGCTAATGCTTGAATTGGAATTGGTTCGGATAGGCCCATATGTGTTGTCCCATTGATGTTGTTGATTCTTCAACTTGAGAAGTGGTAAATGACTTTTTAGAGCTAGTAGATGGTATATAGGTTGTATCTTGATGGATAGCAATTGGAGTTCCAATCAGTGATTCATTGTTTGATATTATTTCCAAGTTTTCAATTAAAATATCCCTACAATGAAAGGAGAAAGATTCTTATCATGGAAATGTACATGCTTAACCAATAAGGCCTAAACAATAAAGGGAAAGTATACACGTACGTGAACTTGGTGAATTTTCTACAACTATATTTTTTGAGACGGACAATAGATCCTTTCACTAGAGCCTTCTCTAAGACAAGTTCATTGAATTGTGTTGGCAGTAGTGCAAGATGCGTGTGCATACCATCAAATAGTTCCATGTGATATTTGACAATTGTAGTTTGAGGTTGCTGAATGGAGTCAATAGACACAACCTATAAAAAGGGTTGTACATCAAGTATGCCACCAAGTATTTTGGAAATGGAATTTGTGGTTAACGTTGACATCAAGAATTTGTAAGTTTTTGAAAGTGGTTTACCTGCACACAATTTCAAAGTATGCTAATTAGTTATCAAAGAAAAGTAAGGATAGTAATTTTCAAGTACAGTAATAGGTAATAGTAATAGGTAATAGGTAAAAGTATAAAGTAATAGGTAAAAGTTAAAAGTAATAGGTAAAAGTAAAAATTACAATATGTAAAAATTTTCCTATGTTATAATTGATAAAGCATTGGAATTTAATTGAAGCCTAGCACCATTATTTGGTGGATATCAAAATTAGAAGGAAAAAGAGGAAAGCTTCCAATTGAAGCCAACTATGAAGGTAATTTAGTAGAATGGGATTATTATAAGAAAGAAATACCCATTTATTTGTAATGGAAAACTTATGATAAGGATTCATGGTGAGCACTCTTCACAATCCGGTGGGTATTTTTATGATTCCTGATCTACTAGATTAGTTGTTATCTTATATATCTAGAATCAATTGTCTAGAAAACATCTATAACAACACCTGTAACCACATCTTGTGGTGGGTATTAAATTTTGTTTATATCACTTCTAATGAAATAGGTTTGTTAGTATTTTCTCAATTATCAGTTTTCACATGACAATTGCACATGACAGCTGACAAGAAAAATCAGCATGTGTTTCTGCAAGGAAGATTAATATGGCTTTGCAGGATTTAAACCCTAATCAATAGTCAGTTATATCCTATAGGGAACTAATTATTTTTCTTATTCAAAGGGTTTTTTGAATCATGTTTGGATCCTTGTAAGAGGATGCATAGTTGATTTCAACCTATCATTTCTCTATTTTCTTGACTTCTAAGTCAACAGTGACAATTGAAAATTTTACTTCATCAATAAGCCCCAATTTGTACGCCGTCAAATCCCAATAAAAAAAGTCATTCTATAAAATGTAGATTTAAAAAAAAAACTAATCAAGTCACATAGAAATTTATGTTATGAAATCAATATGTAAAATTGAAATGATAAATACCTTAGTAAGCTTTCCAAAACAACTATGTCTGATTTCTTGTATGTCTTTCTTTTGTACCTGAGGAAAAAAAGGGTCAAATTTTAGAAATTAAAATAATCTAAAATAATATACATGATAATCTAGATGGGATCATTTGCAAAGCACAACTGAAAGGAATCATCAGGAAACATCAAACATTAATTACATGATAGAAAAACGTATAATCAAGTTTTAGGCTAACAATTCTCATAACCTTAGCCATTTCATTTGGCTAGTAGATTTAAAAATTATAGTGATATGTGTGATTATAAGCACCACTAGACCAGTGAACACTTCACAACCTTGCCATTGTTAGGGCATACCATAATATGCAATGACATATAAGAAGCTTAAGATTTAAAAATACAGTGACATATGAGGGTAGAGGCACCACCAGCTTGATGAAGACTTAAATTTATTGAAAATGTCTTCCATGGATAGGGAATAACATGAGAATTCAGGACATCCACTTTAGTTTTGAAAAGTATACTATAAATTGGGTTTAGATATACAATTGGACTACAAATCTGTTGTCTAGATTTGAGAGATGATGACTTATCCTTTATGTATTCATGTTTCAAATATCCATGCTCTAATAAATGTTATGTTGTAGGTTGACCTTTTGAAAGAGGAGTTATTGAAAATGATTGTAATAAATGATCATAATTGACCTATTGAGTATGCAAGATTTAAAATTTTCCCATTTGTTTGAGGCTGGTGACAAGCAACTAATTTAATCTGATAGTAGTATAGTTGTATCCCAATAAAACCACTCCTGACACTATTGTATAGCAATTTTACCAAGAGTATAACTTTATAATATAAGAGGATGACATCCCTTCAAATAGCATAATAGACAACCACAATTGCAAGAGTAAGAAATTTGAAAAATTTGAAGCACATAGGATACTATCTGCCGTTTAAATGTGCGAAGAAACAAAAAATTGACATTGTCTACTAGGCTTTATTACATATCTTCCTAGCCCAATCAGAAGTTGGATTATGGTGTGCAACCCTTTAAAATCATTGTCATAGCCAAGACATTTATCCTTGTGGAGACTTCATGATTTTTCTAGAAAATGCCAAGGAGGGAAAAAAATTAGAAAATACCTAAAAGAAGAAAGTTATAAACATTATATTCAAGAATAGTCCTTTCTTGATCACCATTTTCCATTAGACCATGTGGAAAATACTGAACAATATGTGCCTTTTGACTGCAAGCATAACAAAGTGTTATGATTTGCAGGAACATGTGTTGAGATTTGGGGATGCTGTAGCCCTTCAAATTCATTGTAATGGACATGGCACAACAAATTTTTAGTTTTTGTAGTGTTGTTATGTCATTATGCTTGATTCACCTACAAAGTTGCTATTTACCTTTAGTTCTTTTCTTTGTTATTTACAGGTTGATTGGATTGAACAAAAGAACAGATTGATGCAGGTACATCAACTTGAGATTTCATACATTTTCATTGTTTTCTTCAATATGGTGTCTTTTGAGGTATGGCTTTTGGTTTCTTTCACAACATCATCACATTTTATAAAATAATCCAGTGCTATTATATTATGGTGCAACTGATGAATATATTATTATAAACATACAACAAAAAAATTGCAAAATGGATTCCTCTAACTTAATATATTATTATGATTCTTACAAATGGATGCTTACAAAAGTATGTACATATAATATATATGAGAGTTAATTTACAAAGAAGATATCTTTACAGATATGTGATAAAGAATATACATTGTTATTTTGCAAAGTATGTACATATGGGTTATTAACATAGATGAAAATGCTATACATGAGTGTACTTCAAATTCATTGGATATCGTTTAAAAAGAATAAAAATTGTTCAATGATTACATTGGATGAGCCTTGCTTGTCATGTTCATCATATTATATTTATTTTAAAAATGAACAAAACCTAGCTACTTTTGAACACATTTAATGAAAATCTTGTGCAACGATCTCCATTTGTTGGAATTCTTCTTCAACAACAACAATATGATAGGTTGCTTCTTCAATATCTATGATAATCTTTTGCAAATGCTCATAAATTGATTTAATTAATTTGTCAATTGGTGTTTGGGTATGTGCAGGATCATCATGGAAAAAATAGGCCCTTAAGTGGCAAAAAATTTAGAAAAATCAGAGTTAGGCAACTTGATGTAAAAATTTGAATAAGTTATCTATATTATTTCAAAAATATGTAAGAATAGAATCTGTAGAAAATTGAATGTAGTTTCTAAACTACTAGGTTTATTTAAAAAAAATCTATTTGGTGAAAATTTGAAATTTCAATGCAATAGTACTTAAATTTCAGGGGAAAAAGTAAGAAGTAGGTTTCTCACCAACCTAACCACAATAAAATGATAATTATTTTTATAATATTTTAGACATAAGTAGAGGACTCATATCCAGATGTGATACATATTTTTTGTAATTTTTTCCAAGTAAATAATTAATTATGAATTTTTATTACAACTTTTAAAAAATATAAAAAATAGTATGTCTGACCACCTTAACTTGGTGAAAACTTCATGAAATTCATTTTTTATTTTTTTTAATCCTATAGTATGTGAAGCATAGAATGTGATGCATTTTTTGGATTCCAAAAGTGTGATACCATTTGAAAGCTATACATGTTTTTCGATCAGCCTATCAATTAGGACTTTAGTCATGATTCAAATAGAAAATTATTAATAATAATTTATTAAATTCAAAGTAAAGCATAATTTATATTGGTGGAAAGCTAGGAACATCTTTAAAAACCCTTTTCATTTCATCAATTTTGGGTAAAAAAAAGTCGTCAGCCACATACCCTACAAATACCCATCATATCGCCACTTTTTGTCCCACCACGATCCTACACATACCCATCTCAATGTACACATTTGAACCAACAGAATCATCCAATATTACGATTGGAATTGTTATGGAATTTCTCATTTTGTTTTGTTCAGCATCAATATTTTCCATTATCTAAAAAAAGAGTCCACACAAAATTATCATTCAAATTTAAAAAAAAAAACATTTTCATATTATTAGCTACAAAATAAACATATCACACACAATGCATCATACCCAAAATGTATTAGCATGTTCATCACACATAACACACATAACACATACAATGCAAAATGATATATGTTGTTTTAGTTTGCAGTTAACATGTATTTTATCTTATGAAGCATATATATCTTATCTAGTTTGAAGGAAGATACATAGGTGGATCTCCTAATCTAGATATTATCTTTTCATTAATTATTTGGGTGATTCAATAAGTTGGGTGCTAGTGGTAGCAAAAGAAAATCATGAAAGAAGAGTGATAGTAAGAGGAGAATGTTTCTCATCAAAATCTTGGCCATTGTGGTTAAAAATCTCTTATAACAACTAGTGGCTTGAAAATGGAAATTATTGTCCAAGGTTTCATTTTATTCAAACATTCTAAGGAAGAAGGAAATGATGTCATGGGAGGAGATATTATTTCAAGCACATAATAATTGAGAGACTATAAGAGATATGGTTCAAAAGATAATGAAAGGGGCTATCTCCACGATTCCAATCATGACAGCCATATGACAGTCCCTTGAAATGTGCAATAGTCAAACATGGATTGCCATCATTTCATCAAGAATTCCTTAGTCAAAATCATGACAATAATTAGATACAATGATATGACTATCATCATATGTATAAATATTTTCAAAAAAATGATGATGATGTGACTATGTTTTCAAAGTGTCAAAATAAGCATTTGGAAATGTTCTCCACACTCCTAAATACCTTATAGGACACATTAACTACAAAAAAATACATCATATTACTGAACTGCATGCTTATGGAAAAGCTAGACAACAACCTCTATCCCAACAATAAACTCAATACAAAGAAATTAGAGAGAAACTCAACTAATTATACTGTTCCAAAACTAAGATTCTCTAATACCAAGGTTGTGTAATACCTCACAAATGAGATTCTCAAAAACTGTACCTTATTCAAAAATATGCTCACTATTAGGATTATGGCCCCAATTTTCATTTTAATAAACATATTCTAAAACCCTTGCGAAACCTTAATTTTTAGGGAGCATCTCACAAATTGGAGGAGTGAAAGGTCATCAACAGCGATGAATATTGTGCAAGAACGAAAACTAATACTGGCAGGGAAAGCAGCAAAAATCCACAACAAACAGTCAAAATAATGGGAACAATGATGAACAACTAATATTTCATCAAAAATCTTAAAACAAGGAGAAAATTTACTTCAGTGGAACTATTAATACCCATGAATCATTGTTTGAAAAGAATACCTTGTTCATTGAAAAGAGAGGATTTGGGCAAAGTGGCATAACGCGTTGGCACAATTACTTTTCAATTTTTGCTGCACAACATTAATTATTGAAAATTATACAAAAATTAATATATTAGCTGCCAAACATATATTAGATAAAACAAATCTCATACAAAAAAAAAATTATATTTAGAGAAAATACAAAAACATGTAAACTGAAGAGTTGTAGAATATACAATTACCTGCGAAGGAATACTCGCTCGGAAGAAGAGAGAAGGAGAAAAAATTATAACTTCTTCAGTCAAAGGATAAATTAATATGTAATGAACATTAAATGAATCTCATATGTTCATCATTTTTTGCCATTCTTTCAAATAATTTTTTGCCATTTTTCATCATTTTTTACTGCCTTCCCCACCACTTTTGGTTTTTGCTCCTCCAAACTCTTCCTCGCTGCTCCTCATTGTGGATCTACTTGTACTTCCGCTATCTGCCCAGTTTTATGAGGCATTTTTTTTTGTGTTTTCAGTTTAGTTTCTAAGTTTTAGCACAAAAGCCCTTTTTCACAAGCAAAGTTTGTAGGTAAAACCTTAGGGCGAGGAAATCGACCACTATCTGCCACTACCACATTCTTCGAAAGGATAGCTTCCCCGCTGATGGAGAAAATGCACCATAGTGTACAAGTCATAGCTTAAGGAGAAATAAATATGCAATGAATAGGGTAACTCCACTGTGTGCAATGTTTTGTTCGACAGAATAATTGGCACATTCTTTGATATTTTCACCATTTTTTGCTGCTTTCCCTGCCACTCTTGGTTTTCACTCCTCCAAACTCTTCCTCGCTCCTCCTCCCTGTGGATCTACTTGTATTTTTGCTATCTGCCCAATTTTATGAGTCATGTTTTTTTTGTGTTTTTAGTTTAGTTTCTAAGTTTTAGCACAAAATCCCTTTTTCACAAGAAAATTTTGCAGGTAAAACCTTATGGCGAGGAAATCAACCACTATCTGCCACTGCCACATTCTTTGGAAGGGGAGCTTCCCCACTACTAGAGAAAACATGCCATAGTGGACAAGTCACAGTTTAAGGAGAAATAAATATGCAATGAACAAGGTATCTCCACTATGTGCCATGTTTTGTTTGACAGAATAATTGGCACATTCTTTGGTGGGAGTCGATAAAATAATTTTCACATTCTTCAATGGGAGCTTGTAATGACAACAACAAATTCAATAACATTTAACTAAAAATGACATTTATTAAAAAAACAAAAACACTTAAAAGCATTCTATGGATGAGATTAAATCAACCAAATTGCATTGCTTGTAATGAATTTTTGACTGTTGATTTCATAATTAGCTTTGCAATTCTCAAATAGGACATGCCTTCGGCGTAAAAATATTATATCTAAATTCTATTTATTTAATTTATTAATAATATCATAGATCAATTTAGAATTGTTTAATGCCAAACCCTTTATTATTATTATTACTTATATATATATAATATGTGTGTATAATACCAATATAATATACCAACTAAAACATTTGACATATATATATGAAAAAAAAAGAATAAGTAAATGAAACGAGACGTGACAGTTTGTCCATCTTTAGTTGTATATAGATATTGTTTGATATTTCCTTTAGGAACATCCTCCTATGTATAATTGAACCCAAAGGGAAGGATGGATTATCCACTCTCAATAATTGGCCTATCATCATTCACTCTTTATTGATGAGTTGGTCTATCCACCTTCAAGAACAATGCATCCCTATACTTGAAGTAGATTGATCCCTCTAAAAATGTGAGAAATACTTTTGGGACCCAATATAAGGGTAAGTGCACCAAGATGGTCGCACTTTTGTGGCCACAAAAGTGAAAAATGAGACAAAACGCGTTCGCGTTATAACGCGTTCTCGTTATAACGCGTTCACGTTATAACGCGAACGCATTTTGTCTTTTTAAAAGCAAAAAAAAAAGTAACATTCTTCATTTCTGTTTTTACTGTTTTCTATTTCTGCCTGCGGCCAAGAACCCTGCACTACGCACTCGCGTTGTTGAGGAGGTGACTACTTCACATTTGATCAACTTGAGTTCAATTTTCTTCACAAATATGGCACCCCGACGATGAAAAGATGCAAGAGGTAAGTTTTGTTTGGTATTTGTAATGAATTTTTTTGTTTTAAATTGATTTTGTTTGTTTTAGTTTAGAAATGAATTATTTTTTTTTAATTTGTAGGAAATCCTCAACAAGAGGAGGAAAATCCTCAACCAAATCAACCTCAACAAAATCAACAAAATCAACCTCAACAACAAAATCAACCTGCTCCACCATTCTCTCAATACCCTCCGGCACTCAAGAAAATTTGAGGAGTGAAATTGAAAACAATAAAAAAGAAGTTGAGGATCTTATTAGTAGGTTGAGTGATCAAAATTCTTCAACCACAGAAAGGATACATCTAGCAGATTCATTGAAGGATTTGTTAAAAATGTGGATGCAATTACCCAACAAATATCTGGATGGCAAAATAGGAGGCAAACATCAAGGGCATATTATGTAGATAAATTATCATATAAACAAGTTAAAGATTTAAAGATTACTAAAGGCGATTTGTGCTCTCTATTCACTGACCCTAGAACAAATCAAAATCTCACCCTCAATGCAAAGAGGTTTCCTATCCATTGGTGCCACCACCTAGAGATTAGGAACCGTTTTTATGACAGATGGTATATGGTCTTTGATTACCCATCATGCAATAAC